>CALSBW010002001.1:126572-154514 GCA_943590975.1 Lindbergichthys nudifrons
GGACAATTGGTCTCTCTGTAGACAATGCAGCCGTGAACATCGGACAACACAATTCAATCGCATCAAGAGTTCTGCAAAACAACCACAGTGTTTATGTACATGGTTGCCCGTGTCATATTTTACACAACACTGCAAAGCGAGCAGGTCTTACCTTTACTGAGGTAAGTGTATGTTGAATATATGTTAAATATTTAGGTGATGTACAGGGGATACAGTTACAAAAAATGTTTAATTGCAGGTGTCACATTTTGATCTGGAGGACGTTGTGGTTGATGTGGGCTTTTGGTTTAAAGGAAGCACCAACCGCAAGGGATTTCTGGCAGGTATCAACTTTCCAGCCAGTTCTACACACATTATACAAACTAAAATGTAAGTAGTTAACTGGTAATATGCGTCTTATACAACTGTGGAATATATTTCCTTTGAACAGAGTTTTGTGAGCTCTTTGAGTCAGAATACCTGGAAGTCCTACATCATGCCTCTGTGCGGTGGTTGAGCCTTGAAACCTGTGTGACCCGCATTCTGAGATTGTACGAGCCACTTGCCAGCTATTTCCAATCAACAGGTAAGATATATATCCAAATATATGCTATATTATGCAGTCTTGAAATCAACATTATGTGTGTGAGTTGTATCTTTGTTTTCTCTCACTTATAGAGGGGAATCAGCCATGACTGAAGTGTATCTCCTCTTCTACCAAGCAACCATACCAGCCTTCACCTCTCTGAATCTCCTCTTCCAGAGACAACATCCATCTATATTTTTATTGCAAGATGAGGTATATCTAGAGGAAGTGATTTAAGCCTGCATTCCAGTATTTTGTTAATGTAATATTCGGGTAAGATGTAATACTTTCTTAAATATATTTCAGATGATTACATTCAACCGCAAGCTCTGCTCCAAGTTCCTCTTGCCCACAGTACTGCAGACCCACCTTAAGCCTCAGGACATCCCATATGTGGATAAGGAGAACCATCTGCCTGGTAATTGTAATTTAGTGAAAAGTAAAGTAAGATGAAGTGTGTGTGTATATATGGTAACAGTCAAAAGTCTGGACACACTTCACATTAAATCTAATTATATTGAAGTTTATATATGAATACAATAATGGGATTAGTTCTAGACTGATTGTTTCATGATTTGACACAGAGAAAAAAAGCCTTCAACAACTGGGCATGTTCAGACCTTTGTATAGTACAGTATTTATATGTGTAATTGTCTTTTGGAATTACATGAGTAATCATTCAAATGCTATAATGAAGCTCACGGAAAGGTGTGTATATAAGTGCTTTTATGAAAGTACATTGGATTTGAGTGTGTTTTCTGCATCTCTAACAGGATACAAACTGAATGTCGGCTTCATCACCAGGGTGAGGCTCAATCATCTCCTGGATGCTGGGGACATCACCGCCCAGAAAGTGGAGTTATTCCACACCGCATCCCTCAACTTCTTTGTGAAAGCTGTAGAGTATGCTCCACAAAGGCTGCCTCTAAGTGAGCCCTTGCTGAAGCATGCCAGGTTTCTTGATGTGAGGCAGAGGGCAGAATGTGGGGTGGAGGATGCCCTCTAATTTGTTGACAGGTAAAATGTATATATTAATTTATTTTCTAATTCTTCAGAAATTAACAACCAATATAAACAAATATACAAACTACTCAGTTTCACCCTTACCTTTGAAGTATATCTCAAAGTGAATAGAAGTTTGTCACTCTACCTTTGTTTCTCTTCAAAAAAGGTATGCCCACCTTCTCCCCTACCACAGCCCACAAGATCATGACTCATTGGGGGAGGAGTCCCTGGACTACCAGACCATGCCTGTGCCAATATTGGAAGCAGACCCAGATATTGAGGGCTTTTGGGCCAACATGGCCAGTTTAAAACACAAGGTCAGATATCTAAGTGTGTCTCATTCCACAATGTGGACTAATTTCGAGTGACATGTGTGTATTCATTGTGCAACTTAACCCTGTTGTTCATGTTTTACAGGTGACAGGTGTGAGCAGGTTTGATAGACTCTCCACTGTTGCCAAACTTGTGTTAGTCTTGCCACACTCAAATGCTGACGCAGAGCGAGTGTTTTCTGTGGTGGGACTAAACAAAACAAAAACAAGGAACAGCCTGGCCCTGGAGGGGACACTGTCGTCTCTCATGACAATAAAGATGGCAGACTTGGAGCCATGCTTTAAGTGGGAGCCAACCCAATCAATGCTAAAGGCTGCAAAATCTGCCACCAGCAGTTACAACAGACCAGACCACAGCCAGAGCACAATATAGGTTTATGGAAACTACCTCTAATTGAATCAAGTTAATCCCTGTCAAGTTATGTATGTAAATATTTTTTTAATGTAAATAGTTTGTACATGTTCAATAAATGTGTAACACTGTACACATGAACGTTTCTTTTTTTGTATTTTTTTTTTGTGGTGACTAACCCCCGAAAATGTCCTAGCACCCTACTCTGTCCAGACGCATGTGGATTATATAAAAGAAAATGAACTGCATTATTCAGTGGCAAGTGATGCATCAAACAAAGGTACGATCAAGTGTTTCCCCAATACTGTACTGAGATATTTTCACTTTGAGGAGGGCGTGCAACATGCACTGTTGGATTTTTACAGTGATAGCAACGAAAAGTCAGAAGCTATAACAAATCAGCTGCTATCTAAACTGGAGATGTCTGGACTATGTGAAAAAAATGTCAGCATATGCAGCAGACAACGCCAGCGTTAACTATGGAAAACAACAGTGTTTATCAGAAACTGAAACTGGCTCAAAAAGACGTGCTCGCTGCAAACTGTTTAGCCCATATTCTGCACAATGCAACAAGATATGCAGCAAGCAACTTGGATATTGACATTGAAAATGTTGTGCTTATTAAGCACAACATTTTCAAACGGTTTGGTCACCATTTATGAGAATAAATGACATTTTAGTTATGAAACAGTTATGAAATACTATATGACAGTAAAACAAGAATACAGTTTAAAAGGTGAGTGATTTGTAAAATATCCATAAAGAAAAAGAAAATCTGTTTAAAGTTGTGTTTCATATGGGTGTTGAGAGATGTATCCATAGATCTCTTCATTTTGCTCTCAAAGTGCACCAGATTGATGCATTTAACTTCAATATGAGGACCACCCCCACTTATAAAATAGCACTTTACCTCTGCTTTCACCTATATGCCATTTTATATGCTGTGAGCTGATTATCGAGCCTTCATTGTAAGAGTCGCGGGTACACTGTGTATGTGCGTACTCCACTGTAGCGCCCGGTACATTAATGGGAAACCCTAGTTTGTACTTGTTCAATACATTTGTAACACTGTACACATGGACGTTTCTTTTTTCGGTTCACCAAAAAAAAAAAATCTCACTCCAAGCTGAACTCAAATGTTGGCAGCCCTGCTCTCATCTATTATTCAAAACCATTCTATTTATTCTAACGTAGATTACATGCCAGTGTTTTATCTTTCTATTAAGCGATTTGTTTCTGTTGTTTAACTGGGAATGTTTTCACATTGAACCGGAAGTACGTCACTTCACTTTGTCTTCTTCGTTCCTTTTACGTTCCAGACAATGCATGGCTCAGCGTAACAGACTGAACAGCGACCCCAGGTGTGTCTACATTGGAATTGCATCTTCATTACTGAAGGAAAAATACTTTACCGAGTGTTTGTTAACTGGGTTTTTAATGGAGTTGGCTTTTCTTAATGGTTACAATATTGCTATGAGTTATATCTGAAGCAAATTATGTTTCTGAAGATGTGTAGTCAATTCCACCCTTCAATGTAGCATAAATGTGAACTCTCATTACAGGAACAATACCGGAAACAGACGTAGGAAAGATCCTCAGCTCGCTGATTGGATGTTTTAGCCGCAATGCACGTTGGGATATGGTGTTTATGCGATGTGAAATCCGAAAACATAAAAAAAAAAAATAATAATACTTTATTCCGAGTGTTCTTGCTTTTCTCTTTGGAAGTCATCACATAACGGCATTGTAATACACGGTTCGGCTGCATTCAATATTACACTTCTGCCGTAGTTCTTTATTTATAGAGCCCTGATGAGAAGACTTCTAGACAAACTGGAAGAACTGCCGCCGAAACTGAATACGTGACGTGGATCATAAATATATCAACAATCAAACAACATCTTACATTTCTTTTCACAAAATACGTCTCCTTGCAGTATCAATAGTAATTCGGCTGACTTTTATATTTGATCCAAATGGTAGATAGGTTATATTTACACCATAACGGTGCACAGCTGATAGAAAAGGACTTGTCGTTTTTAAAGATATTACTGATTTTCTTTGAATATAAGAATGTAAAGAGTTGAGAGAATAGTCAGGGGATTTGGGTGATGGGAGACACATCTATGGAATCACAATTTCAATAGCTTACCATTAAATGACGGATATACCTTTCTGTCTGTGATGTTTTGCAAATCAGATATTAATGTGTAGAAGTAAAACATGAGAAATAATATAGCAATATCCTGTACAATTATGTAAAAACACGAATAAAACTACACATCTTCAGATGTTATACATACACAAGTGTCCTACACTAATAATACAAAGTTATTATTAGTATACTGTGTGTACGTGTGTACCTTGTGTGCACCGCCTAGTGGTTAAAGCACGTTATTTAATTATTTTTGTTGAATAATGTTATTTTTGTTGAATAATGTTATTTGATGAATAAAATATTAAGAGTACATACTTTCATAGGGGGAAAGTAGAAGGTCAATGATAGAAATATAGAATATAAAAAATCAAGAAGATACTGTAAGTGATCTCTACAATAAAACAGTTTAGTGCCGGATGTACAAAGATATTAATATGAGGATGTGCAAAACAGACAAACTAATTAACCTTTATTAATACATTAAAGAACACTTTAGGTTAAGGTCTTCTTTCAAATAAGAAAAAAGCTTTGGGGGTATCTATCTACAGATAAATATTAAGCCTGACAAAGTACTTAACGTCTAATATATTGCTTTCCTGCAATGTTAACTGTGTTGAAGCACTTATTTTAACTGATATTATATATATATTAATTATACTTTTATGTATGTAGATAGTATAAGACATGTGCAGAATGTGAGTTTAATGGTGGAGGTACACACACATATTGATAGATGTCTTGTAATGCACTGTTGAGGAACCTGTGACCCAAGTTTTTCATTAATTGCATAACTACACCGTAGTTGTGTATAATATGATATGTCAATAAACCTTAGAAAATCTTGAAAGGGATGTGCAAAATAGCCATTATATACAGTTTTTAATTAACTATTAGTAGAGAATAACGAGTAATGAATATACTTCATAGAGATCTGCAGATAAATGTTTAGTCTTCTCAAGCACCAACTAATATCTCTCCTGATTGTTGGCACTTGACAATCACCTTTCCCTGAATTTTACTCAGGTGTAACTAAAGTCTGATTTAAGGGTTGTTTATATTTCACATCATTAATCAGAATCTGCAAAGTAACTAAAATAAATGTAGTGCAGTAAAAATACCAGGTTAACCTCTGAATTGTAGTGGAGTAGAATTACAGAGTAACAATGAGCTGGCATGTGGGTATATATTAATGCTGCCCATTATGGACACAAGCGATTTTCACCCATTTATTAATTACATGTTTTACATTTGTACACACCAATTTGTTTCCTATCCCCTAAACCTCCAGGGCTGTACACAGTTTAATACTGTCAACGTCTAATTTTGGGGAAAACGTCTTTTAAAACTACAATTCCCAGTAGAGACGTGCCATAGAGCATGTTGCGAAACACAATAGCCAGCATGTGTAGTTCTGGGGGGGCGTTCGAGTCCAGTTTTGCAAAGTTTGCCGTGGTTTCGTTCCATTTCAAAGAGCTGTTTGGCGCTGGCGTAACCTTGGCGCACTGCCACTCCAACATCCAATCCCAGAGCTTGAAGATTAATCACGGGGTTTGTCAACGGGACTGTAGTCCCAAACGATAGCTGGGGATTATGGGTAGTGTAGTGTCTTCGGCCATCCAAAACTCAGATTTTTTTTTCGGATTTCATATCGCATTAACACCATATCCCAACGTGCATTGCGGCTAAAACATCCAATCAGCGAGCTGAGGATCTTTCGTACGTCACTTTACAGCCCCGCCCACTTTTGGGGAAACCAGCTGTCATTTGAACGTCGATCAAGCCTGAAGCCACAGAGCTCTTCTGTTGTATACTGTCCTTTCTTCTTAGAGGAAGTACAGAAACACGTAACTCTGGATTTGTTTTAATGTTTGAGGTGCAATAAACGACACAGCAGCTTTTTGGCATGATACAACTATTATTTTCTGCCTCGCAGCTGGCGAAATTACAGCCTCGCCTACTGATTTTAATTTAACCATAGGATATCGAGCCCGATCGTCGATTTCAAATGTGTGCTCTAAAATGATATTTATAAATTACTATTATCATTATTATAAGCAAGACAATAAATGGCAAAGATATGTAGAAAATAAACGTATTTGAGATAAGTTTATAACAAACGTAACATGGGAGAAAATATGTTTTTAGAAGATATGTAGAAAATAAACGTATTTGAGATAGGTTCATAACCAACGTAACGTGGGAGAAAATACGTTTCTAGCTAAACGTAATTGAGAATGCAGTTTAGTTCTGTGGGAACGTAATTTTTAGGAGACAGGGTTGTACTGACGCACATATAACAAATAAGTGAGCCTTAAATTAATACATTTTAAACCATAGTATGACTCACAAAAATACCTTTAGATGGTGAGTTTAATCTAATTTATATTATTATCAAGCCTAACTATCAGACTCAATGAAAATGGCTCTAACAATATTTATAACTAGTTTAGCTTGTTCCAGAGGTAGATAAAATACCTAAGTGTAGGTCTAACTTGAAGTGTGTGTTTTGCTCCGCTCAGCGGTCCGTCACAGCGGCAGAGCTGCAGGTCAGATCAGCTGCTGCATTTCTCCGTCAGCAGCAGCTGATCAGGGGCCTCATTTATAAACGTGGCGCACGCTCAAAAGATGGCGTACACCAATTTCTAAGCAATCTTTGCGATTTTTAAAAAACAAAATTGACGGGAGGATGTGCGGTCCTCCACGGACACTTTGACCCCTCTGTAACCAGTCTGTCAGGTGTGTGAAAACTGGACCAGTATTCCAGGTTCTTAAAGGATGGGTAATAAATGAAGTCGAACACCAGAGTGAATGAAGTGAATACTGAGATTTTATAAAGAAAAATATATATATATTGGCACAGGAATAAACAACATTCTTCTAAATAATTCCAATTGTGTTTAAAGCGCTTGACACTTGGGTGCACCCCAAATAAAATAAAAAGAAACCCCAAAAGAAAATAGTTCTTTGTTCAGTCCCTGTAAGGTCCTCTCAAAATCCTACCACTGGTAGCGGGAAGATGAGGTGTTCAGGTTATCATTGGTAGCTCGCCATCCCCCTCGTCAGGGAGAAAATCCAGAGTCCACAATCCAGAATCCAGAAAATCCGGAATCTTCTTATCCAAGGGTATCATAAAAACCCAGCATGTGTAATATAACACGGCTTAAAACATTGCAAATGTATCTTCAACACATGTGCATCAAATATCATAACTGTGCAGTGCTAAATTATCAATGCAAATATACAACACATTTAGATACCATAATATGGAAAACTGTTGCATTGTAAATAAAAGATTCATTCTAAATGCACTACTAAAACACACTGACTTCAATAACCGTGAAATCATGAAATGTAGATCAAGATAAGCATTTACAGTTTAAACATTAAAGGTAGGGTAGGTAAGTTTGAGAAACCGGCTCGAGATACACTTTTTGTTTTATTCCATGGAATGCTCTTAACATCCCGATAGCAATGAATATCTGAAGTGCTTTGACAAAAAATCCATAAAAACATGTCATCTGTGGAAGCCGTAATACTGTAAAAAGCACAACCAATCATTTTAGCCGGCCTGGCTAAAGTAACTGGATGGCCTACCTGCCTGTCAGCCTTCCATCTGTGCACAAACTTATCTCGTGCCCTCATTGGTCATGTGCGCATTTGTGTGTGTTGGAGGAGGGGCTCTATAAGGAAGTGGCAGATTTTCTCCGGTTGTGGATTTTAAAATTCTAGCGATCTCGAGCCAGTTTCTCAAACTTACCTACCCTACCTTTAACCTGTTAAGCACCAAGCCTGTTTTTCATGTTTCAGGCTCGAAAATGACATGCCCAAAACAAATGACTACAACTTAACTTCTAAAAGGGTTATATGAATAATTTCTTTTATCAAAGCAAGGTTACATCTGTGAGTTGGATGTAGAAGTGTCAGAATCAATATAAAAAAATGTTATTTTAAAGAAAATTCAGATTTTACGTAGTAAAAAACTGTAAATGATAGTGTCCGTCCAAAAATTATTTTTTACAGATAGTGAAAACTACCCTTGGATGATGGGTTAGTAGACTAAAAGCTTTAGGAATCCAAAGTACAACATATAATAAGTACCCTGTATCAAGATTGATGCAAAACAAGTGACATTTGACCTTTTTAGAGAGGTTTAGCCAAAACCACCTCACCTCTGAGGTGATTTGGGTGAAAATGGTTTTTTTTCTATATCTCTGGCCCCCCTTGCTCGATTGTTGACACACCTTTCTGACCGTTAGAGCCAATAGAATCGAAGGGGGAGGCCCACATACACACTCATTGTAATGAGAAAAGGTGGGGGCTGCGCGTCTGGAAATCGAAAGCACAGTGGAAGAATCTCTCTTTCTGGAATTTGGAAACTAAAAAGCAGTTTTATTGCTTATGGATTATCAGAAATAATTTCAAAGAAGGCACAGATACATAGGATGAATCTATGGATTAACTGCAGCATCGTTTTTTTATCGTTTTAATGCCATTGAAGACCAGTTTTGACCAAGGTAAGCCATGTTAGCGTTTCTAGCTACTTAGCTCCACATGTTATGATGTACGCTTTCGTTTATAGCATCGCAAATGTTTATCACTGAGTGTTGAGGAGGGCACCACTAGATTCAGTGTCTCCAGGACACCAAAAACGAGTGGTTGGCTGTGCATCCTTATAAGTAATAGGGAGTTATGAGTGAGTTTAAGTGCCGTTTTAGGTAAAAAATGTTCGCTCGTGGCTAATTCAGAGGCTGAGTGCTAGCATTGTGGGGTTTTTTTGGAGAAAAAAAATTAAAAAGATCATTAGCTGAGTTTCTTCCCGTTACATGGATATAAAACATTCATAGTTTTATTCAATATTAAGATTCCTTAGACGTTGTTTCCTGCAAATGACGCGTTTTTACGCCCGGTACCGGGAGGGCCGTGCGTAACAGGTTAATGCTCAAAACATTGTAGTAAACAAAATAAATGTCTAGTGCTTGTTAGCACTGTATAGTAATACACAATATATAGCTACTGCAACTCTATCAACCATAACTCATATTTGCTCAATTTAACTGAACTCCCAAAAGAGCTAGGTGGCTAACACACCACGATGGCTGCAGCATGCAGGCAGTAACTAGCAGGTAGCATGTAGCGTGTTGCTTCACTCATGGAGGAAAATAAAATAACAATCAAAACTCCCGCTTTCCAAAGCAGCTCCAACCTCCAACGACAGCCCCAGAGATTGGTCCACCGCCGTCCCGGTAAAACTCTTAATTTGCGCTGTTTTGTGCATATAATGATCACAAGTGTCTCCGTTCTTCCAGCGTGACGCTGCTCACACACGTCTTCAACGTGCCCTCACTAACCTGAGTGAGGAGGCGGGACTTGGCGGATTTTAGTCCAACTGCAATCATGATTGCGATATGAATCAATGAGCTTTGTTCTTAAAAGTTGACCATTAACCTGTTAAGCCCTGAACCTGTTTTTCAGGCTCGAAAATGACATTCCCAGAACAAATGACCATATCTTCCCTTCTAAAAGGGTTAAATTAATAATCTTTTTTCTCAAAGTAATGATAAAGATAAAGTTGGATGTAGAAAAGTCAGAATCAATATAGATGTTTTTAGACTAAAAGCTTTACGAATCCAAAGTACAACATATAATAAGTACCGTGTATCAAGATTGATGCAAAACAAGTGACATTTGACCTTTTTAGAGAGATTTAGCAAAAAGAAACCACTTCTGGGGTCATTTGGGTGGATTTTCCATATCTCTGGCCCCCCTTGCTCGATTGTAATGGTTGACACCTCTTTCTGACCGTTAGAGCCAATAGAATCGAAGGGGGAGTCCCCCCCACACACACGTTGTGAAGAGAAAAGGTGGGGCTTCGCGCATGTCATTTTCAATCAGAGTGAACCTATCTCTAGCTTTGACATCTGGAAACGGAAAAGCAGTTGTAATGCTTATCAGAAATCATTTCAAAGGGACACAGACACATTAGATTAACCTATGGATTAACTTCAGCGGCGTTTTTATCGTTTTAATGCCATTGAAGACCACTTTGGAGAGACGACAGAGCCAAGGTAAAAATGTTAGCATTTTTAGCTACCTAGCGTCACCTGTTTTGATGTCTGTTTTTGCTTATAACGTCGCAAATACGTATAATTCAGTGGTAATGTCAGTGTCAATAGATTCTGTGTCACCTCACGATGTGAATCGATGTGTTGGATGTGGTGAAAAGATAAATAATAAGGTTTTGTGAGTGATTTTCGGTGCAGTAAGGTGCATTTTTCGCTCATTGCTAATTCAGAGGCTCAGTGTTAGCATTGCGGGTTTTCTTTTGAAAAAAAAAAAAAAATGATCAGTTAGATGAGTTTCTTCCCGTTACATGGATATAAAACATTCATATTTTTATTAAATGAACATGCCCTCAGACACTGTTTCCTGCAAGATGTTGCGGCAGTGCCCCGGTACCAGGGTCTCTCGGGCTTAACAGGTTAAACTAAAATATACTATAAAATAACTAAATAAATAATAGATTATTATTAACAAACAAAATACCTTGGTTTATCCAGTGGGTTACACATCCGTACACACAAAAACAGGAGAGATGAGAAACTGCGACACCGTTGGCTGAAGAAAATAATACCATAAATAAAATGTTACCTCTCATTTATCATATATGAAGAATTAATTTGCAAAAATTGATTAAAGCCAATCTTAAAATGATTAAACAAACGCCTGTTTGAGACTCCTCAGTGCACACAAAAACATAACTTGGAGGAATAAATAAATACGGATATGAAAACCACCTCAAATATGTTGTGTTAATGTTATGAAATGTTTTCTCATAAATGATGCGGTAAGCAGAGGACAGAATTACGTCTAAACTGAGGTCGTTTTGCATTTCTATAGGTTGTATAGATACGAGCATGGTTTTATACTATCATGTTTAATCATGTATTGTGCCGTTTGCCAAGACTTGATAAGTCGCTCATAAAACACAGAAGGTATGGAAACTAAGAACACTTTGGTACATTTTAGAGCTGATATAACACAACACATTTGTTTTATTTCATTTAAGTGGTGGATAGAGGTGCGGCGGGGGGGATGAGACGCACAGGCTGCAGTGGAGACGCTGTGCACAGCTGATTGACAGCTGGAACACAAACGACCAAATAAAAAAATAAAATCAGATCCAGTGGTCATGACTCCACTCCGGAGGGATTCCCCGATAATTTCTTACAGCTTCTCATCAAGGGGGTGTCTCCTGTCCCCGGCACAAACACATTGACACACTGCCTGAGGAAGGTTATGTGTATTTTGCAAGCGGCAAACTCTGGGTCAGAGCCGGGAAGCCTATAAGGAAGTGCCTCAAACTGCAGTTCATCTAGTGGCCGGTAGGAGCAGTCTGCAGAAGGGAGCAATTTCCATAGACCCCCATGTTAAAATGCCCAACTTTACAGCAGAAATAAACATGTTTACATCGTGGTTCGAAAAACGATATTTTCTGTATAGTTAGATTCCCCCTTCATGACAACTGTGAGTGGGATATAGATTGATATAGACACAAAACAAGAACAATTTGGCTGGGTTAATCGGAACATGAGAGTACACAGACACAGACAGACAGAAGGAAGAACAAGCACTCCCTTAGGATAGGTTGAGGGAAAAGGGTAGCAAGTAAGAGAGTAAGAAACAGAGGTGGAGAGGCACACGCAGGGAACAAAGTCCCCACTGGAGCCTTAGTTGGAATTGGTGAGGGATAGGGAGGTACGCTGTGTCTACGAATCGTAACACTCCCCGGCCTGCCTGAGCCACTCTGCAAACCTGTTTCCCTCTAATAAAACCTCGAGAGGTCAGAGAGGGAAAAGGTTTTGGATAAAGAGAAAATTGAAAAAATAGATTACTGGAGTAGAGAGTATGAGAAGTAGAGAGAGACAAGATTTACAAGAATGAGTAGTAGTAATAACCTTATTTTTCAATATACGATCCAAGTTTTTAGGATTTAAGTGAAAGAGCAAGGACCCAAATATAGGTGAAGATGCACAGCGTATCTACGTCAATGCAGTCTTATTAGATTATTATATCAGCTATAAGCTTTATCAAAAAGGAAGGTCGTAAGCGTACCAATAAAACGGATAGGCTATCGGCCACCTGATACACAAACCTGAAGCTGAATTCCACAAAACTGGAGCTTGATAAGAGAAGGCTAGAAGGCCAGAGAGAAGGAGTGAGTTTTAAGTGTCGATTTAAAAACCCCTAGGGTCTGGGTCGACCTCACATGGAGGGGCAAAGTATTCCAGAGCCTGGGGCCCGCTGCTGCGAATGCTCGGTGCCCTCGGGTTTTAAGCCTGGTCTTAGGCACTATCAACAGACCTGAAAGCTCTGGCTGGGGTGTAGCGATGGAGGAGTATATAGGCCGGAGCCAGCCCATTTAGGGCTTTAAAAACAAATAAAAGGAGTTTAAAATCTATTCTGAACCGAACTGGAAGCCAGTGCAATGAGGCCAGAATTGGGGTGATGTGGTCACGCTTTTTATGGCCAGTGAGAAGACGTGCAGCTGCGTTCTGAACTAGCTGCAGGCGTCTAATTGATGCCTGGTCCATACCCACATACAGAGCGTTGCAATAGTCCAGTCTCGAGGTTACAAAGACGTTTCTAGGTCTTTAAAATATAAAAACGACTTGGTCTTAGCCAACAGTCGTATTTAAAAAAAGCAGGATTTGACTACGGTGCTGACCTGCTTATCAAATTTAAAAGCGCTAGTGAAGGTCACTCCAAGGTTCGTGACCGAGGGGAGGATGTTTTTATTGAGGGAGCCCAGAATATCAACCGGAGAGGCTGGAGGTTGGGGTCCAAAAAAGATTACCTCTGTCTTGCTCTCATTGAGGGTGAGGACATTTTGGCTCAGCCAGGATTGAATCTCTGTTAAGCAGTCCATCAGCTGCTGTAGTGAGTTGGCATTTTGATTGAGAGGCAGATAGATCTGTACATCATCAGCGTAACAATGGAAGGGAATATTATGTTTTGTGAGAATTGGACCTAGGGGCAGTATGAAAAAGGATGGGGCCCAGGATCGAGCCTTGGGGAACCCCACAGGTAAGAGGGGCTTTGGCAGAGGAGAAGGCACCTAGCTGTACCGAGAAGCTACAGTCTGTCAGGTAGGACCTGAACCATGCAAGGGCAGAGCCTGTGATGCCAGCGGACTGTTCAAGCCGTGACAGCAGGATGCTATGGTCCACAGTGTCAAAGGCAGCAGTCAGGTCTAACAGCATCAGGACAGCTGGGCTACCTGAGTCGGCGGCTAGGAGCAGATAATTACAAACTCTTAAAAGGGCTGTTTCAGTGCTGTGCATGGGTTTAAAGCCAGAATGAAACTTTTCGTGGATTCCATGCGTAAGAAGAACGACTGCAGCTGGGCGTAGACTACTGGCTCCAAGACTTTAGATAAAAAAGGTAGCTGTGGCATGGGCCTAAAATTTGCGAGAATGGACTGACTCTGGGGTGTACCTGACCAAACCTGACTTGACAACCAGACAGTGTGAGTGTGAATGTATGCCGGCATGTGATCAGTGTAACTGCATGATTCTAAACAACAACTAACCAAGCATTTTTTTGGACTAACACATTATTTTGGAGCTCCAAGGGAAACGAGAGGTTTCCTAAAAATTCCACAAAAATGAAAAACTGCACATGTGACCCGTTTCTAATCTACTTGATGATATTTTGCTCCCACAGGAGTTGGCGGTTTGCAAATGTAAAACTCATACTAAAATCTGAAGATTCTGTTTCTTTTAGGACTAAAAGATGGAGTGTAAACACTTCTTTTCACTGGAGTGTTTACTGTGGAAAAATAATAATAATGGATGTAAAATTCTAATTAATGTTCGCTATGTCCCCTCCCCATTACAGGGTTGTGTTACACACAGTGGCGAACCGTGTCTATCTCAACTGGACCTTCTGTAGACACACACACACCCCCCGCCGCCGCCCCCTGGCGTTATATTGTCCGTCTTTTCACTGAATTGTCGTCTTGAAAAGGGTACTCACAACAATTCCGCAACAACTTAATCTTCACCTGTTGCACTTGCCCTTTCAACGTTAAAAACAATAAAACGGCATGAATTGCTTCGTCGCATTCATCTAGATCCTCTGTCTCGAGCCAGTTAACTACCGGGCCTTCTAGAGGACCCTGGAACCGAGGGGAACTCTGAAAGAATACGCCCATTGGCTAAAAATCAATATATGATTGGTTGATCAAACTGTCAGTCCAAATGTACGCTCTCATTCAGTGTATACGGCCAGGGCATTCTATCAAGGATATAGAATACCTTGTTGAAGGATATTCTACCCAGAGACCCAGAACAAGATCTGATTGGTTGCTTTCTTTTCTAACACAAAACCACTGAAATGCGTAGTGCAAGGTCCGAGAAGGACGAACAAATCAACGTAACACTGTAATATTACAGATCAACAACACAGATACGATTCTCATTTATTCATTTTATATATATTTTATTACATTTTATTTATATAATTAAATCGATTTTTTGTTTGTTTTATCTGAGTGTTCCAGGGTATTCTCTGAATACCTTGAAGGCCCTGACGGTTCGCCACTGGTTACACATGAGTTAATGTGTAAAAAGGGGGGAGTGTGTATAATGTATAATATCAACATGGCTGTCAAATTCACAACTTACATTTTTCTTTTAGGGATTGAAAGAAACCTTCCGCCCCAACCCAGATGTTCAAACTGAGCATTGAATGATAGTTTTAGAATGAACCTGCTCCATATCTGGGGATAATATACTGTTTGATGAATGTTGACATGTTTCTAAAATATTGATTGAATTATAACAGGTAACGCAGATGCAGAATCAGTGGCCAAGGCGCTACTGTGAGAGATGTAATTCCAGAATAGAATACCGAAGAAGTTGACCTGTGATAATGAAACAATTTTGTAATATTTTAACAGATATTAGAGTACCTGAGGTTTGAAATGTAGAAAGAACATATTACAGTTAAGTTATGCTAAAACATAGTAATGTAATGAGACAGAATTTAATTTAGACAACATCTTGTAACTAGCCTGGTAAATAATTAGAAGTAAAAGCCATAGATTTTATTGTTTAGGTCATTATGGGGATATAAATGAACACAAGGGCAATTTAAATTCATAATAGAAAGACATTTGATGACAGTATGTTGGAATTCTGTATTCATTTTTTCAGCTTGATAATAGACAGGGAGAAGCAGTATTGCCTGATGGGATTTCTGCACACGAGCCAAGCAGAGAATGACGTACCTTACAGGACAGATACACCCAGGAAATCATTCACTCTGACAGTATCATGACTTTAGTTGTTTTTGAATCCATAACATTAGTGTGTGTCTTTACCACAAACAGGAATAGTTCCTTGTTATGTTTAGATTTTTAAAATATTTCAAGGATTTTATTTAGGAATAACACAGATGCTCATCAGACATTTCCGAGCTATTGAAATATGTTATTAGTTCACCTAAAATATGTTTTATTTTGTTTGTAACATTGGCACAGGCCAAGTATTAAGATTCAGATATCAGCAGGTTCTGAATTATTATTCCTCTTTTTCACAACCAACAAGAATGTGGATGGGGAGAACTATATCTACTAGAACCAGCAGAGATTCATAAATTACACCAGAGACACATTAAAAAGATGACACGAACAGTTAGATAAAAACAGACTGATAGAATGGCGCTAGACATTAGTTGAAAAAGGGGGTGTATGCAAAAGCTGAAGAGGATAAGATTGTTTAAATAAAGAGTAATATTTTGCCATTTTCAGATAGTTTAATCCTTCTTATATTTTGTGAAAGAACAAGTGCCTTTACACGAGATACAGTATGAAGATGATTTATGATGTGAAAGGAGGGAGTTAGACCTTTTCCATACCAAGCTAATTGCTGCTAGTGACATTAAACTGTCTCTGCCCCGTGGTGTAAATGAACCTGAGTGTCCTTTGTAATTATTGCATTAGTTTGTAGCATTTTCCTGGGGCTGAAACTCCCCCAGGTGGCGTTGTCCGCAACACACCTTTACAATCTAGCCGCACCACCCCGCCACACATTGAAGCAATTGAGAAGGAAAATATAATACATTTTTTCTCAACAACAGAGCTGGAAATGGAATCAATAAAAATATAACTTTAATGTTACAATGTGTTGCTTATGTTCTAATGCACTTCACAATGCATGACATGTTTTTTTACTAGCATCATCAACACTGAACTGAAAATATATGTATTTATTTTTTTAGTTAGGTTTTCTACATTTATATTAATGGCAAATCATGGTATGTGATATGTCATCACTATTAATGCCGCTAACTTACACAATAAACGGCACACATATCACACACACAGCATGTAGCACAAGTTAACATATAGCATACATACCTACATACATACATAAACACACATAACCTGCAGCTCAACCACAGAAAATTGCACAAACTACCAGCAAAAATGTACCTCGTAGGCTGCTAGTCACCTAGACTCTAGAGGGGCTGATAACTTAGACCAGCATGGTCTTGCATGGTCTGCCAGCTTCACCAGCAAGACCATGCTGGTGTACCAGCTTCCCCATGCTGGTCTTGCTGGTGATACAGCTTCACCAGCAAGACAGCTGGTAGACCAGTATAAATACCAGCTTCACCAGCATGGTTTTTTCAGCAGGGCTGTTTAAATTCTGAAACATGCGTTTCAGTGTGATGATAGAACAGAAAGATAATATTCTGCACTATTCGTGCAGATTGGTATTTTTTCTTCATGTCAGCAAGCCAGATCCAATCTGACTTGGGATTGATGATGAGCCAAGCCCAGTGAGTCTGTGAGCGGTTGTTGGAAGCGGTGTGGCCTACCGTTGGACCTGCCTACATAGGACGTTGGATTTGAAGGAATCCTGCTGAATTCACTCACACTGACTTCAGATAAGAACCAGTACACTATTAGCTCTACCTGCGGGTAGAAGGAGCCATAGCAATACACACACACACACACACACACACACACACACACACACACACACACACACACACACACACACACACACACACACACACACACACACACACACACACACACACACACACACACACTTGTATGAGAGAGGTTCCAGGTTGAATTGAGGCGAATATAAGCCTATAACCTATAAGAATATAATAACAGTAGGAATTTGAAATCTCCTATTCAAAGGAAAAGGACTCTTTTATTTGTATGTTAAAGAGCTCTATTTTTTATTTCATTCATTTTCATATTGTTAGCACAATTTAATGTAAATGTTGTTGAATGTTGCTGGCAATATAATTGTAAAATCTTCAACTAAATCTAACTCTTCCCAGAGTTATTGACGGCATACCACTATTCGGACCTAGGTAGATGTTAGTGCCTCTATTCTTGGTGTGAGATAGGAATAGAGGTGCTACATCTAGAATACATTATGAAGGAGTTAGAGGGTGTTTCTAAATGTCGAGGACGCTTCCTTGGTAGGACATGTCTTCCGAGTCAGGTCCTTCAGAAGTGAGACAAGAATCCTTCCTAGCCTCGGAAAATGAAGAATGGTGGAACAGGCTAACGGGTGTGCAGGTGTGCATAATATGCGAGGCCCCGCCTTAAATGGAGCGCGATTTCCGCCAAAGATTTTGGAAATTGGTCCGTGCGCAAAGCATTGTGGGGATTTTAAGACCGCAGCCCCCTCTACCGGGGGCTACTGGCTTTTTGTTCACGAAACTGTGTCTCAGGGCTTCTTAACATTTAACAACCTATTAATGTGTCATACCCACTTAACGGGAAGAAACTCAGCTAACTGACGATATGAACAATGTTTAGCTAAACGAAACACAAGGGTAATACCAAGCCTCTGAATTAGCACTGAGCGAAAAAATGCTAACGCCCTTAGCACAGAACTCACGGTAGAAATATGTTATTACTTATCGGATCTGCACCAACAATATATCAGATTAAAGCTGATATTCCACAGATTCCAGAGGCATAAGTATCATCACTGTTCGACCAAAACTCAGGGCAGTGAAGGCAAACCCAGACAACACACAACGTAGCTTTATGGAGCCAAAACGGCAAATATGTCTTACCTTTGCTGTTTTCTGATCAAAAGTTGTGTTCAATGGCATTAAAACGATAAAAACGCTGCTGAAGGTTAATCCAATGTGTCACTTTGAAATTATTACTGATAATCCATAATTCCATTTTTGTCAAAAACTGAGATTTCATATAGAGTGTGTGAGAGCAACAACCCAGCTTCCGGTTTTGGGCATGCATCACTCTATTCACCAATGGTAAAGTTTAGATGAATTTTAGGAACTTCCCCTCGATTTTATTGGCTCTAACGGTTCAAAAGAGGTGTCAATCATCAAAATCGACCGAGAGGGGCCAGAGATATGGCAAATTCACCCAAATGACCCCAGAAGTGGGTTTTCTTTGACTAAACCTCTCTAAAAAGGTCAAATGTCACTTTTTTTGCATCAATCTTGATACAGGGTACTTATTCTATGTTATAGTTTGGATTCCTAAAGCTTTTAGTCTACTATCCCATCATTCAAGGGTGGTTTTCACTATAAGCAACACGGACACTATCATTTACATTTCTTTACTATGTTTAATCTGAATTTACTTTAAAATAAAACAATTCTATATTGATTCTGACTCTTCTTCATCCAACTCACAGGTTTATCATTGCTTTGAGAAAAAAGATTATTAATTTACCCCTTTTAGAAGTGAAGATATAGTAATTTGTTCTGGGAATGTCATTTTCGAGCCTGAGGCCTGAAAAACAGGCTTGAGGCTCAACTGGTTAAAGGCAATGTGAGCGTCCATTCCCATTGGATAACGGAGAATTTTACACCCGGAAGTAAGTATTCTCCTTACTGTCGATTTATTTTACAGTGATATCTACACTACTCATCAACTCAAAAACACCAGATTATACCTGTTTATTACACAACAGTAATTGGTTTAAATTGTGTACAATGCTTTTGTGTTTTCCCCTTCGATTCTGAGAAGCAAATAGTTTTACCGGAGTTTTGGATGGCCGAAGACACTACACTACCCATAATCCTCAGCTATCATTTGGGACAACACCAGTCCCTTTGCTTGACAAACCCTGTGATTAGTCCTCAAGCTCTGTGATTGGATGTTGGAGTGGCAGTGCGCCAAGGTTACGCCACGCGTCAAACAGCACTTTGAAATGGAATGAAGCCCAACAACGGCACACTATCCAAAACATGATTCAAACTAGTCCACCCCCACCCCCTAGAACTACACATGCTGGCTATTTGTGTACTTCGTAACATGTTCTATGGCGCGTCTCTACCGGGAATTGTGGTTTTAAAAGACGTTTTCGTATTTAATCATAATTAGAAGTCGCCAGTATTAAACTGTGTACACCCCTAGAGGTTTAGGGGATGGGAAATACAACTTTTGGACTGCTTCAGCATCAAGCAACATGTCCAGGGCCCCACCCACATCAAAGGCCACACGCTGGATCTGGTGTGCTCTACCGGCTCTCCGCCCCCCGACCTACAGCGCCTTGACCTGGCTGTATCTGACCATCACGCCATCCTCTTCACTGTTCCGGTCTCCCTGCCCAGGCAGCATCCTAAACGCACCATTATGTTTAGGAACATCAAGACTGTGAGTGCGCTGGCCCTATCCGACCTGATAGCTACCCATATGGCCTCGGGTCCCTCCGACTCCACCGTGGACGGCCTGGTAGCCCACTACAACACTGCCCTATCCCTCAGTCTCAACTCTCTCGCCCCCATTAAAACCCGGACTGTTTCCTTCACCCGCCCTGCCCCCTGGTTCACCACCGAACTCCGCCATTTGAAGTCCTCTGGTCGCCAGCTGGAGAGGCTCTCCAAAAAAACTGGCCTCACGGTCCACCTCCTAGCCTTTCGTGACCATGTCAAAACGTATAAGGAAGCTCTCTCCCATGCCAAGACTCACTACTACTCCCGTCTCATCGGTGCCCAGCAAAGCAACCCCAGAACACTGTTCTCCACCATTAACCGCCTACTCCGCCCCCCTGACGCCCCCCAGCCCTTAGGGGCTCCCGATCTGTGCTCCAAATTCCTCGACTTCTTCCAGGCGAAAGTCGAGGCCATCCACCAGCAGCTCCTGGCGGATGGCCCTCCCCCCCCTGCCTGCACCTCAACCACCTGGTAATGCACCCCAAGCGCTGCGCCTCTCCAACTCCAACCTCTCCTCCTTCTCCCCTGTGGATGCTCTCCAAGTGGCCAAACTGGTCAGCTCGGCCAAGACCTCCACCTGCTCCCTGGACCCCATGCCCACAGCCCTGGTCAAGGACTGCCTACCCACCCTCTGTCCCTACATGGTGGTCATCATCAACGCTTCTCTGGCTCCTGGTATAGTCCCCACCAGCTTCAAAATGGCCTCAGTCACCCCCATACTCAAAAAACCTGGCCTGGACCCCGACGACCTCCAGAACCACCGGCCGATCTCCAACCTTCCCTTCCTAAGCAAAACTCTGGAAAGAGTGGTCGCCGGCCAACTCCATCTGTACGTGTCCAACCATGAGCTCTATGAGACCTTCCAATCCGGCTTCAGACAGCAACACAGCACTGAGACTACCCTCATCAAGATCACCAACGATCTCCTCATTGCTGCTGACTCTGGCCTCAGTATCCTCATCCTCCTGGACCTCTCTGCAGCGTTTGACACCATCTCTCACAACATCCTCCTCACCCGCCTTTCAGACCTCCTAGGTGTCACTGGCACAGCGCTGTCCTGGTTCACATCCTACCTCCATAATAGGAAACAGTTTGTCTCCATCAGTGGCTCAAACTCACCCCCGGCCCCAGTCCACCACGGTGTACCCCAGGGCTCTGTGCTTGGCCCCCTCCTGTTCACCATTTACATGCTCCCCCTCGGCCAGATCATCCGACATCATGGACTCAATTTCCACTGTTACGCTGATGATACCCAACTGTATCTCAGCACCACTCCATCCTCCCAGCTCCCCCCTCAGTCTCTCATCAACTGCCTGCATGACATCAAAACATGGATGTATTCCAACTACCTTAAGCTGAACAGCAATAAAACAGAGCTCATGGTTGTGGCACCCAAGGCCCTGCTCCAGAAGGTTGGTGACTTCATCCTCGAGGTCGACGGCTGCTCCATCTCCCCAGCTCCTGAAGCCCGCAACCTGGGTGTCATCCTTGACTCCACCCTTTCCTTCCATTCCCACGTCAAATCTGTGACCAAATCGGCCTTTTTCCACCTGAGGAACATTGCCAGACTCCGACCGTCACTCTCGGAGTCGGTTGCCAAAACCCTAGTGCATGCATTTGTCACCACCCGCTTGGACTACTGCAATGGTGTCCTGTTCGGGGTTCCCAAAAAAAACCTGGACAGGCTCCAGTATGTCCAAAACTGTGCTGCTAGGGTACTCACACACACAAAGCCGTGGCAGCACATCACTCCCACCCTCATCCACCTACACTGGTTGCCGGTCAAGTCCCGTATATCCTACAAAGTACTCCTCCTTACCTACAAGTCCCTCCATGCCCTTACCCCCCAGTACCTATCGGACATCCTTCACCCACATGCCCCACCCAGGAACTTGCGGTCCTCAGACTCTGGCCTGCTTACCACCCCCCGCACCAAACTGCGAACCTTCCGGGACAGAGCCTACAGTGTGGCAGCCCCCACCCTCTGGAATGCTCTCCCTGCGGAGATTCGCAACATCCCCACACTCGACACTTTCAAAAGGGCCCTCAAGTCCCATCTGTTTGCCAAGGCTTTCGGCCCCTAATCTATCTGTTGTTTTGTCTGTCTGACTTTTGTTTTGTTATGTTTGTTTTTGCCCTATTACTTGTAAAGCGACCTTGGGTCCCTTGAAAGGCGCTATATAAATGCAAGCTATTATTATTATTATTATTGGTGTTATCATATTTAAAAAATATCATTTATAAATAGGTGAAAATAGCTTGTGTCCATAATGGACAGCATTCATATACACACATGACATACATGACAGCTCAGGTCAGAAGAGTTTTATTAACAGCTGGTCTTATGTCTGTGACCCCTCCTGTTGTTAATTGATAGGCCTTGAAACATGCACTTGTCAAGGTTCAGAGGCAAATTTTGCAAATATGGCAGTAGCCATCGATCATCTTAAGATAAGATAATATAAGATATACTTTATTGATCCCAAGTTGGGAAATGCTTTTGTTACAGCAGCATGTAAAATGTTTATATAACATTAGAAAGACTGATTCTTATTATTACATTATAAGCATATTGTACTCATTTATGTGGCTGTGACTTTGGAATAAATTGATGTCTTTAGCCTGCAATACAGAGTAGCAAGGTGAAGTAAACAGATATGGTTCTAAACTGTATTGAAGTAAACATGTATTATTTTGAATTGTATTTTAGTGAACATGTATTGTTTGAACTGTTTTAAGTAATCACATATATAGATTTTGTGTTCTCACTTGCAACTCACTGACCCAGAGGTCCTGTTACACACACATACACCTCATTCTACTAAGAGCACATACCCATATTCTTTTCAAGGTTCTTTCTGGGCTCATTATATCTGTGCACAACGTTTAATTGTCTGAGAAAGAATAGTTTATGTGAAAACCTGTTGGGAAAATAAGGGAGTGAATATCGGTGTAGCGATAACGAGTGACTCTGCCCTTGTGAACTTTCAAATCCAAGAAGAAAATATACTTTTTCCCAGAACTCTGATTCGCTGTATTAGACCCGGCCAGAGGTGGATCCAACCAGTAGAAACACCTGGGGGAGTGAGCAGCTCACACAGCTCCTCCCCACGGACTCTCTGATTCGCTTCGGAGTAAAATGGGAAGGAAGAAGTCAACACATCTCCGCCCCAAAATATGGATATGAATTCTATTGTTTTTGTATGTAAAATGCTTTTTGTTTGCTGACTGGCTGACCCCGATACCTGTATCGCACAGCAGTAGAAACCTGAAGTCCGGAGTACTCTGTAATAACTTGTATACGTGTTTTGTTTCCTACCAGTAAACTCAGATAATTGTTATAACTTTTGATTCCGGTGTTTTCAATTCCTTTCTTTATTAAATAGAGTCAGCCTCATCTAACGAACGGCGCGTAGCAGAGGGGGGGGGCTTTCAGCCACCACCTAGGTGTTCTGCTCCAACAAAGGTCAGGTGCAGACACTGAAAGAATACAAAGAGTTATTCATAAACAGGACATCGCTCCGGCCTTGAGTTGGGCCACAGCTAGGAAGCAGCATTATGAAGATTCCACTATATCTGCAGAAAGCTTCAGAAAAAACTAATTACATATGATGGCGCGTAGTAGGGAGGGACTTCCACAGGCCGGCCGAATGCTGATTGGAGGATCGTGTTGCCAAGAGACTTTTTTCTAAGTCTGCGCACCTACCAAAGAGAAGCAAGTCTAAACCATGGTATCTCTTCAGCTAGTCTTGACCAATCATAAATGTACGGGCAACGCCCTGTATAATCAAAATGTATGCACGCACAAGGTTCGAGGCTCTTGTCCGAAAATAGACTGACAGATTACAGCTTTGAACACAACAAAAACATGCAATTTATTGTTACTTTGTAATTCTACTCCACCACAATTCAGAGGTTAACCTGGTATTTTTACTCCACTACATTTATTTTAGTTACTTTACAGATTTGGAATAATGATGTGAAATGTATACAACCCTTAAAGGTCACCTATCATGCTATTTTTAGGCAATAGCATAGGTCTCAGATATATAAAAATATATAAAAAACATGTCTATGAAGTGTTTTGGTCAAAAAACCAAACAGATCACCCATTCTAGCCATGCCTCATATCCCTCTATTTCTCTTCCTGTTCCAAAAGTGCTGATTCTGGGTATAAACAGGTCTCTCTTGAGAATGAGACCCTGTGTCTCAATGAGATTTTCAACTCTATAAATAAAGGCTAAGTAAAAAAATAAAGCTTGAAGGTCCACAGCAACAACAACATGAAACACCCTCTAATTTACCGCAACGAGATGTCGGGAAACCCCCTCAAGGGGGCCCCATGCATAGCGCGCGGTAAGAAACTGCTTCTTCATTTCAGTTTCGATGCTCCGCTCCACTCCGGGGGGGTGGGGGGGGGGACTTTACTGACATTGATCCGGACACACCGGAGTACTTTTACCCTTACTTTTCCCGTTTAGTTCCGTTAGTGCCTAGAATTTTGCGTTCACACCAAAAAGAGTACTCTGTTCCGAGAACTTTTACCCCCATCTTTAGTCCCTGCTAGAGAGGTGGTACTATCCTGGGGAGAAAAAAGTACCAATTTCGATTGGCTGGGCGAATTGCAAACCACCCCCCGTAAAACTCTGAAAATGTTGTAAAGCCGCCATTGTATTTGCTGGCATTAGCATTATTAGCATTAGCATTAGCCCAGCGCACCAACGGAGAGAGAATAACTTATGGCAACACAAAAAAAAACATGGGTGCGGTGGAGTGATGAGGAGGTGTCGGCGTTCTGGCGATTTACTCGGAAGGCTTCAGTAGAAGCTGCTGGGAGTCCCAGCAGCTTCTACTTCCGGCCCAGGACTTCGGGTGGCAGTATACGCCGTGAAGTTGTTTGCGGCCTGCCAGTAAACCCAAAGCAGAAGAAGAAGAAGTGACGTCAGCGGCTTCATTTGCGTAATCTTCCCTCAGGGAACTTATTCCGGTGTGAACGCGATCTGTACTAAGTTCCATGGGGGTACTAAGTGCTGGGCACTAAGTACGGCAAAGTACTTGGTGTGAAAGCGGCTCTTGTATAAAATTCACAAGTGGACCTTTGAGTTCCCCTGCTATAAAGCATATTCATTACTTGTTATTCTCTAATCGTTCATTAAAAACTGTATATAATGGCTATTTTGCACATCCCTTTCAAGATTTCAATATTTTCAAAGGTTTATTGACATATCATATACACAACTACGGTGTAGTTATGCAATGAATGAAAAACTTTGGTCACAGGTTCCTCAACAGTGTATTACAAAACATCTATCTTAACCTAAAGTATTATTTAATGTTTTAATAAAGGTTAATTAGTTTGTCTGTTTTGCACATGCTCCTATTAATATCTTTGTACATCCTTCACTAAACTGTTTTGTTCTAGATATCCTTAACAGTATCTTCTTGATATTTTCTATTCTATATTTCTATCATTGACCTTCTACTTTCCCCCTATTTGTATGTACTCTTAATATTTAAATGTTTTCATCAAATATAACACATTCAACAAAACATGCAGCAGACCTTAGGCAAGGCAAGTTTATTTATATAGCACCTTTCAACACAAGGCAATTCAAAGTGCTTTACAAAAATGAAAGACATTAAAGGTAGGGTAGGTAATTCACTTGAGAAACACTTTTTGGAGATGGAATGCTCTTAACATCCCGATAGCAATAAATAAATAAAATACTTTGAATGTCATGAAGAATATTGAGGGTGGTGAGGATGGTTGGTTCAATGATTAAACAGTCAACGCAGTGGATTTGAAGATGAGCACATCAGGCAGGAGATCCAGATCATTTTTTAAATTGTTATTAGTTGTTTGTTGATTCCTTGTTTGTCTTGATTATTGTATGGTTGATCTTGTAGAAAGGCACAACACATCTTAGTTAATTAAAACATAATATTCATCATTCAAATTGTATTAGAGCAAAGCAGTTATGTTTTTACATAATTATACTTAATGTAGAAATAAAGTAATCACATGAAACTGTACAGAAAATAGGGAGATAAACTACTCAAGCTGCAATGAAAAGGGAAGGAAAAAGTACTGATTATTTACTCAAACAAACAATTGGTTCTGAAGAGTTGCATGAGGCCAGCCAGCTTCTCTGTTCATGGGGAGGGATTTGCTGGCTCCGCCCCTCCAGGGTGGCAGGAGGAGGAGGCAGGTAGGGGGAGGTTGGAGTGGGAGAGGGATTTTCCACAGTAAAATATAACATTATTTATGTGGCTCTGTTCACATCAAAGGTCAAGTGATATTGAAGGCAAGATTGACAGCAACAACTTTTGAGTCTTCTTTTAAGGTTTGCATTATTGCCCAGTTAAAAAGATTTGTTAGAAAATATATCACATTTTTAGGGGTTATATTACTTTGATGAGGAAATTATAATAGTTACATAGCGTACTCATAACATTTTGTACAGGGTTATTAGTAGTTAGTATTCTATTAATTATCAAAGGGAGGCCTAACCTTCCAAACACTGTAGAAGTCAACTGAAACATGCCTAGCCTACTTTACATTTTAAAGCCGCTTGCTCAAGAGTTTGTGCATCAGCTGTCATTTGGTAACATTCTTTGGGACCAAAAGGAGAACAAAAACAAGCATAAAAACCAACACAGTACTATTGTTGAGGTTGTCCATTGTATTTCCTGCTATTGTCAGTAGGTGACAGTATTTAGCTGGATTCCTCTGGGGACCTATGTCAAAGTCAACTTCATTGTTCATTTCTCTGTGTGTGATAAAAACGAGGAGATCAAAATGCCGTTTCTCACTGTCCCAAAGAATACATATATATACATATACACACCTGAACACCTACTTATATATATATATATATGTATAATATATACTGTATATATATTGACATACTCATACAGATATATAGACACATAAAGTATATACATATTCACACATTAAGAAGAAAAAGAAGGCACAACAGTAAATATATAAAAATATGCTAAATATTTTTATATATTTACTGTTGTGGCATAGACGTAGACGAGGAGTTAAAGGAAACAAGTATGCTGATAAACTAACGAAAGAAGCAGTGCAAAATAAAACAACATTACCAGTTCCACTTGAAAAGTGTAGGAACTGTGGAGTTAAAGGAAATGTGGAACATATATTGCATTGCAACATTTATATAAAGGAGAAAACCAGGGCTGATTCAAATAATTATCAATATTTAAATCATGGATGTATACGTCAGGGTTAGCTGATGAAAGAGTTAGCTGTTGAAAAGCCAAGCTTTACTTTGGAGAATCTGCAGGAGATCATCAGACAAAGTACTCAGCCTGTTCAAAATGTTCTTAAGAGCCACCTGATTTATAGAGATCTTATTTTGAATCGTTTTTTTCTTGCCATTCTTCTGATCCACACTCCAGTCCAGTAGGTGGTGGTAATGCGCCTATTCGTTTGTTGCCAGCCACCAACAAACCTCATACAAGAAGAAGAAGAAGAAGAAGAAGAAGAAGAAGAAGAAGACGACGAAGAAGAAAAATAGAAAAAAGATGATGAAGATATTTGCGTGGCAGCATTAGCAGAGGAGAGGCTGGAGGAGGAGCAGGTACAGTGGATCTGTTCGTGTGTGTGTGTGTGTGCGTGTGCGTGTGCGTGTGTGTGTGTGCAAAGGCGCGGGAAGGTATTTTGAGTGGAGGTGCTGAGGTGCTGTCCGATGTGCTAATTACGCACCAACGGAGGGAGGGGGGGCCACACACACACACACACACACACACACACACACACACACACACACAC
>CALSBW010002001.1:158352-192138 GCA_943590975.1 Lindbergichthys nudifrons
TATAATAAGTACCCTGTATCAAGATTGATGCAAAACAAGTGACATTTGACCTTTTTAGAGAGGTTTAGCCAAAACCACTCCACCTCTGAGGTGATATGGGTGAAAATGTTTTTTTATCAATACAGATGGAGCATCTTATTTCAGACAGTTTGAAACGCGAGGGTCGTGATTGGCTCGTGATCGGCCCGTGATCGGTTCGTGATGAAGAGCCGGCCCCCAGTCTGACTTGATACCGCCCCCGTGATAAATACATTTAATTATTGTGGAGCCAGCTGCAATGGATCATTGATCCACCAGGGGGTGCAGTGGGGTTCCACACTGGAGCTCATGTGAAATCAACTTCGATACAGTAAGCTGGATGTACAGTATGTCTGGTACTAATGTATAGCGGATCTTTGTTAAGATCCATGTCACGGATAGGATCATAGTCTGTGCTAAATAAGACATGTAATCATTTACAAAACATCACCATGTTGTTATTTAACAAAATAATGTTGTTTAGTCGAAAAAAACGAACGAGAGGAAATGCAGCCGGCTCTCGATTTTTAATCCTAATTTAATCATCATCTTCACCACGATCATTTATGTTTATGTTCGCCGAATTGACATGAAATCACTGACAAATATGAATATTCTGTATTCAACTTCATTGAAACGATCAGGATCGCTGGGTGTTATTTTTCCCCACAATGACCAAGTCGCTGCAAATTATCCCGTTTATTACATGGCCACATTCTCAACAAAGTAACGACATGACTCACAATCTTAATTGAAATGCTTTTATGGATTTAGAAAATGTTTTTATTGATTTAAAAAATAGTTGTATTGATTTAAATTGACATGCATCCGCTAAGAGAAATAGTCACTAGACACTTGACACAGTGGCTTTAGGCAAAGCAGAAAAAGAACACTCAAACCGAGAGATGAGTTATTATTACAACGTGACTTCACTATTATTTAACAACTGTTTTTATTGGGTTCTTTTATTTGGGGTTAAGTATAGGTGAATTGCACTAATGTGGGAAGATCGTGATGTCTCCTCCGATGCTTTATGATCTTCTTTCTCCCGCTGTGTAGATTGGGGGACCGCCGTCTTCTGTCTTCAATGTTCGACATTGCGTGAAACAGAGGATTTCGACATTCTGTATTCATTGCTTACTTCCTTAAACCTTTTCTCCTTATCTCTTTCATGACTTTTTATTTAATGCTTTATAACAGCTGTAATAGTTCATTTAGAAATCCTAGAAACACTTTTACGGCAGCTCTCATTTACGGTAACTCCTTCTGACGTCATAGCTACCCACGTATAATATATAAACAAAGTCTTGGCTTTCAGAATATGAAACTTTTATTTCCAAAATCACACGATAAATACATTTGTGAAGCTTGTAAAGGGAAGATGACAGGCACCTCTCACTCGCAATCTGCTCCTCCGCAGCGCGGCCCCCCTCCCTCCGGCTGAAATTATGAATGTACAGTAAGGCATATAGTAATCATAGATAACACGGCAGGGTCCGTTACAGTTTGTTTTCATCTGATTTCAAATAAACAAAGTCTTGGCTTTCAGAATATTAAACTTGTTTCGGCAAATTTAGATGATAAATACAACTATGAAGCTTGTAACGGCATAATTACAAGCGGAGAACGGAGTCATTTAACATTACAGCAGGCATAACAACAGCCGGTGTTTATGTTATTATTATATATAGTCGTTATTCATTTGTTTTAAAGCTCAATAAGGAAGATTTAAACTTTCACACACGTTGACCGGCGAAAAACTCTGCCCGGTTCCCTCGGCCCCCACCACGTTGAATAAACAGAAGGCTGCTTTTGTGGAGGAAGTTACAGCGCTACGTACAGGCTCGGCATATGTACTGCAGCTTTTTCCAGCGGTATCCATAAATCTCTTAATTTTGACCTCAAAGTGCACCAGATTGATGCATTTAACTTCAATATAAAGAAAAACATCTTCTGTTGTAACAACAATAACATTATAAATAGTAACATAGCTGAACATGGTATTGCACATTTAGCTTTCAGTGTTACTGACCTGAGATGTTTTTATTACATTAATTAAGGTGACTGAGGCTTTTTAACATAGACTTTTCAGTGTCCCACATACCGTTCACCATCCCCCACCCCCCTACTGTATGTTGATTTTTGACTTTGTTTGCCTACATGTAAATGGGTGGCATTTAGTACCTACCCCCCTCTGAGTGAATACCTGCTTAGCTACTTGGCACTAAGTACAGATATGTCTACCCTTTCTTCTTAGAGTTAGCCAAGAGGATATTTTTCATCTGTAGTTAGTTATATTTTAAAAGTCAATCTAAAACACATTTCATTTTAAACAAGTAAATACAATACATTTAAAACATGCAACATACACTGTAAACAAAATCTGTAATCTAGGCAGTAAATTGCTGTATTACCCACAGTCATTTACTTTGAATTTGTAATACAGTGTGATACTGTACATTATGCAGCACTGTGAGAATATTATCCTTAGGCGGGAAATGTATGTAAGCTGGAGTCTGAAATAAGCTAAAAATATGTATTTCTTAATAAACTAAATAGGCCACCATTGGTAGCAGTTCTCATTATATACTTCTCAGTAACTGCTCCCCTTAAATTAAATGCATTCTGTAGATTTTGGGGATTCATTAATGCATTTATTGCCATCACCATGCTTTTTCAAGACTCTTTTAAATTCTATCATTTTATAGGCCTATATAAGTTTCACTTTTCTGAAAATAACAAAGCAGTGTTGAGGAAATATTCCTAACTGCATCTTCAAAAGTAATCCAAATAGCTACATCAGCATCTAGCAAATGAAAAGCTTTCTTTGTAGACACACAGATCAACTGTAGTGGCACAGTGGCAAATCCCTGCTGTGACTATTTGGACGTTTTAGGAATATTTTCCTATACCTGTTGACTTCACATCTTGTACACATTTAATTAGGAGCAAAAACACACACTTCAAGTCAGATCATCACCCTTAGCTATTTTAATTACCTCTCAAACAACCTAAACTAGTTATAAATGTTTATTTTTACTGTCGGTCGGTTCAGCTGCTGCATGAGACAGACACTGAAAAGTATTATCATCTGAAATTAATCATTATGTTATTAGTATTAAATATATATAAATATTTTTATAGCTTGTATTTTTTTACCAAGTGTTTTTATTGCTCTTGGGGCATTAAAAACAAGATTTTAACTTTAGTTTTTTATATAATATCTGCATTTTCTCTTGTGAAAAACTAAGTCTTAGTTTGGTCATAGTTATTTAATATATAAAGACTATATATTATTGAATTACAAGATTAGATATACTTTATTTGATCTAAAATATTGATGTGTTCAAATGCTCTTCTAAACAAAACTGAAAGTCCATGAAAAGTTGTCTTCCTGTTTTTGTGAAGGAAGCGCCATCTCCTGGTTAAATCCTGAAATTGAAAATCTGGCAACGCCCTCTTGGAAAATACATTCCCAGATACTGGTCTTTGGCAGGTCTTAGGCAGGAAGCAGTAAGCTGGAGTCTGAAATAAGATGCTCCATCTGTATCCTGGCCCCCCTTGGTCGATTTGGATGGTTGACACCTCTTTCTGACCGTTAGAGCGAATAGAATCAAAGGGGGAGTCCCCAACATACACACGTTGTGAAGAGAATAGGTGGGGGCTTCGCGCATGTAATTTTGCGTCAGAGTGGACCTATCTCTAGCTCTGACATTTGGAAACAAAAAAGCAGTTTTATTGCTTATGGATTATCAGAAATCATTTCAAAGAGGACACAGACACATTGGATTAACCTATGGATTAACTGCAGCATCGTTTTTTTATCGTTTTAATGCCATTGAAGACCAGTTTTGACCAAGATAAGCCATGTTAGCGTTGCATCACAGCGGGAGGAGCTGCGTGTCTCCGTCCTGTCAGATTAGACTTCACTCGCGTTTATGTCCATATCGAGATAAAGATAAATAATCTGAATTCAGTATGCAGTTTACTTTTGCAGGGGTGAGCAGCAGAGGTGGGGGGAGGCAGGGCTATTGCGTCATCATTATCACAAAATGATCGCATAGAGGCGATCACACGGAGCCGTTGGACCCCCCAGAGTGCTCCGTTCCCAGATCTATCCACCTTTGGACCCGTTGTCGTTTGCGGGGTCCGTTTCTATCGTTTCGTGACGGCCTCGTGTGGCAAAAAGGACTATACGCAAGAGAAATATGCGGATACAACCCGTTTTTGTTCCCGTGGGGCTTGGGCCTTAGTTGCTGGAGAAGAAAGATCAGGGGGGGGGGGAGAGAGCTGTGGCTGATGGGCCATTAGGTGTGGAAACACACAGCTGAGAGTTGCCGTTTCATTCAGACTGTTTAAAAAACGGTAATAACGGACTATTTTTCTTAGCGGATGCATGTCAATTTAAATCAATACATACAACTATTTTTTAAATCAATAAAAACATTTTCTAAATCCATAAAATCATTTCAATTAATATTGGGAGTCATGTCGTTACTTTGTTGATAATGTGACCATGTAATAAGCGGGATAATGTGCAGCGACTTGGTCATTATGGGGAAAATAACACCCTTCAGGCTGATCAAGATCCCTCCGCTACGCGTCGGGATCCTGATCTGCCTGACGAGGCTCCATTAACCTGTTAAGCACCTAGCCTGTTTTTCATGTTTCAGGCTTGAAAATGACATGCCCAAAACAAATGACTACAACTTAACTTCTAAAAGGGTTATATGAATAATTTCTTTTATCAAAGCAAGGTTACATCTGTGAGTTGGATGTAGAAGTGTCAGAATCAATATAAATGTTTTTTATTTTAAAGAAAATTCAGATTTTACATAGTAAAAAACTGTAAATTATAGTGTCCGTCCAAAGATTATTTTTTACAGATAGTGAAAACTACCCTTGGATGATGGGTTAGTAGACTAAAAGCTTTAGGAATCCAAAGTACAACATATAATAAGTACCCTGTATCAAGATTGATGCAAAACAAGTGACATTTTACCTTTTTAGAGAGATTTAGCAAAAAGAAACCACTTCTGGGGTCATTTGGGTGGATTTTCCATATCTCTGGCCCCCCTTGCTCGATTTTGATGGTTGACACCTCTTTCTGACCGTTAGAGCCAATAGAATCGAAGGGGGAGTCCCCCACACACACATGTTGTGGAGAGAAAAGGTGGGGGCTTCGCGCATGTAATTTTGCATCAGAGTGAACCTATCTCTAGCTTTGACATCTGGAAACGGAAAAGCAGTTTTAATCAGGGTTGCCAACTCCACGCATCTGGCGTGTGACACACGCTTTCACTCTCAATCTCACGCTCTCACGCTGCCCAAACTATTCTCACGCCAAAAACAAGAATACCGAAGACTAGAAACGGTTTTGAAAACTTTTGTCACGTAGTGATCGTCTTCTCAATAGAACATCTTTGATAATGTCTTCTGGCCAATCAGAATCACGATAACGGCGTGGTGTTGTTGCAGGAAGTCCCGACGGAGAATACTTTTGCGGTAGTACATCTCTATACATCGATTACTTGATTTCTATCAACACGTAATGAAATAAGACCCCACGGTTTGATGATTGATAGGTGTGTGGGCTGTCTTTCATTTTGACACACAGAACAATGGGTATCCACCCTTATCCACAATGTAAAGTAATTCATACAGCCTCTTCCCTCTTCTCTCTGTGAGGAGCAGCAGGTTCAGCTTTCAGAACAAAGTAACAAAAAACTAAAATGGCATTCATTTTTTTAAATATGTCGTGTAGTAATAGATTTATTTATTTTTCTTCTCACATACTATTTTATGTTAGTATTTTAAAAAATCTCCTGGGGGAGAATCCACCCAGACCCCCCTGTTTTCAGCATGTCAACTCTTTCACTTGTGGGGAAATTGCAGGATTGCCTCCAGGTCGCCCTTTTTATTTACTACAAGACAAATGTGCCTTTATATTAACAGTTCAATTTGGATTGAGACAGGGAAATGATCTAAACCTCACGTGTGGCGTTTCACTGTCGGGGGGAGCGTGTATGTAATTACATTGCAAATACTGACTTGAGCCCCACCACTGTATGGGTTAGCCCTACCATAGATTACCCAACAAAAATACTCTGGAGCCGCAACTGCCGACCCGTATTGCGCATGCGCAGATCTAAGATCCAGTAGAAATGATAAAAAAGTAAAAGTCTGCTGCTTATTGTTCTACTAGGCCAAAATAGACTCAAAGAGTATATGAGAGTGAGAGTGTGTTAATTAATATATTTGGCAGTTTGGAGAAAGTCTGTAGATTTGTTTGTGTGTGTGTGTTTCATGTATAGGCCTCTCACGATAATTAATTTTGTTGGATACATTTTCCCGGAAATTATTGCGATAAACGATAATATTGTCGGCACCGTTGTATGACCATTTTAGACCACTGACATAATGATAATATATAATAATAATTCAAGTACATCCTTTCAAACTGCTAGTCACATCCTCATGTAAATGGCAATTTATCGAGGTCAGAAAAGTTATCGAGTTCATTTTTATTTATCGTACGATAAGTCAATTAATTGCTTATCGTGACAGGCACACAATAAAACAGTGGAAACAAACATGTTTGACTTTCATTAGTAAATGAAACTGTGTGCCCTTTATAGTCTGTGTCCATTATTGTGTATTTGTATATATTGTATATATATCCTATATGCTAAGGTCCCGCTGCTGACACGATAGCAGTCATTTCGTGCGCATATGTGTAATTAAACCAAATTAAACCCATGATATCAAAATCTCACTCCAGCCAGGTACCCAAAGTTGGCAACCCTGGTTTTAATGCTATGATCAGAAATCATTTCAAAGGGACACAGACACATTGGATTAACCTATGGACTTAACTTCAGCAGCGTTTTTATCGTTTTAATGCCATTGAAGACCACTTTGGAGAGACTACAGAGCCAAAGTAAAAAATTTAGCATTTTTAGCTACCTAGCGTCACCTGTTTTGATGTCCGTTTTTGCTTATAACGTCGCAAATACGTATAATTCAGTGGTAATTTCGATGTCAATAGATTCTGTGTCACCTCACGATGTGAATCGATGTCATGGATGTAGAGAAAAGATAAATAATAACGTTTTGTGAGTGATTTTCGGTGCAGTAAGGTGTTAGCATTTTTCGCTCGTTGCTAATTCAGAGGCTCAGTGTTAGCATTGTGGGTTTTCTTTTGAAAAAAAAATAAAAATGATCAGTTAGATGAGTTTCTTCCCGTTACATGGATATAAAACATTCATAGTTTTATTAAATGAACATGCCCTCAGACACTGTTTCCTGCAAGATGTTGCGGCAGTGCCCCGGTACCGGGGTCTCTCGGGCTTAACAGGTTAATGGGCAGGCGCCATCTTACCTTAAATAACTCATTATACCCTACTGTCCTACTAGGGCATTGCGTTCCAAGAATGCAGGGTTGTTGGTTGTTCCTAGAGTCTCTAAAAGTACAATGGGAGCCAGAGCCTTTTCTTATCAAGCTCCACATTTGTGGAATCAGCTTCCAGTTTGTGTTCGGGCGGCAGACACCCTATCCGTTTTTAAGAGTGCGCTTAAGACCTTCCTTTTTGATAAAGCTTATAGTTAGGGCTGATTAGATTCAGCCCCTAGTTTAGCTGCTATAGGCTTAGACTGTCGGGTGACACCTTACTTCTTCCTTCTCTCTGTCTGTACCTGTGTATTCTCATGTTCCGAATAACCCAGCCTCCCCAAATTTCTTTTTGGTGTCTATATACGCCGGGATCCGTAGTCATGGCTGATCCTGTTGCTGTGGTCCTGAGTCCTGGATGGATATCCTCGTGGATTCATCTTCTTATTATAGACACATGCATTTCCAAACATTTGGACTACCTATGTTGCAAATGTATTATCTTTTCAATTTACACACGGTATCTATTGCACGTCTGTCCGTCCTGGGAGAGGGATCCCTCCTCTGTTGCTCTCCCTGAGGTTTCTCCAATTTTCCCCTTTAAACTGTGGGTTTTCTCCGAAAGATTTTCCTTGTACGATGTGAGGGTCTAAGGACAGAGGGTGTCGTATTGTCATACTGATATTCTGTACAAACTGTGAAGTCCACTGAGACAAATTTACCATTTGTGATATTGGGCTATATAAATAAACATTGATTGATTGATTGAAGGCTGACCTGCCATCAAATCCCTCATGGCAGGACAAGATGGCTGCTGCATACACTTTCACTGTGGAATGAGCAAGCCCTCAGTCCACCAATAACTGTAAGTACGACAAAATAGATCCCAACTTACAAGATAGGGGCTCTATTTTCCGCTCCTCACACCATTTTAGGAATCCCAGCCACTTCGGCCTGTAACAGGCTGTGGTGGATCCCGCTCTAGCTGCCTGGATAGACTGAATAACACTATCAAGACAATCCACCCTGTATTAGCCTGTCCCTCTCAGGAGCCAAGCCTGGAGAGGTTGGCCCGAAGTTTGCACCTGCCTCCTGAGACATGGCCCCCCAGAACTGGGGAAGCGCCCAGGGCTGGCCCACCTTCATCTGTGTCATCCCTGAGTACCAAGGAGCCCTGACGCGATCCGGCGCTACTTGGATGATTGACAGACGTTCCCGCCTCACTCTCCCCAGGAGAGGGAGAATGAGACGCAGCGGTGGAAAGGCGTAGAGCAGCTTTCTTGGCCATGGCTCGTGTGCAGACGTGTCCCCCCCCAAGGGCGGGTCGTCGCTCAAAGCCATGGAGAACCACAGGGCACAGTGGCTGTTGCGCCGGCTGGCGAACAGATCCACCTCTGCTGTCCCCAACCGGGCCCAGATCTGCTTCACCGCCCCTCGACATGAGGTCGGCTCCCCCTGTTCTCCAGACCCGGAATGTGGAGGGCTCTTAGAAATAACACCACCTCTGAAGCCCATAACCACAGTTTCTCCGCTGTGGTCAACAAAGCGGTGGAGCGGACTCCGCCCTGCCTGTTGATATATGCCACTGTGGTGCAGTTGTCGCTCCTGACCATTACATGTCTCCCCCGAATTAAGGGTTTGAAATGCTGGAGGACCAACACTACTGCCCGTAGCACTAGGAGGTTGCTGTGCCGTGTTTCAGTTAGAGACCAGCGCCCACCTATAGCTCTCTTTAGGCAGGCCTCTCCCCATCCTGTTCTCCGTGAACACTGTGATGTAGGAGGTCACCCGTCCCAGTAGAGACCCCATCCGGAGGAGATCCGGGGACCCCAGAACTGGAGGTTTCCCTCCACTGAGGGGTGGGATGGTCACCAGACGTCGTTTGTGCCCCTTGGGATCTAAACGCAGGCTGGAGAACCACCTCTGCAGGCGGCGCATATGCAGTAACCCGAGCGGGACCACAATGTGAGCAGCCGCCATGAGACCCAGAGTCTGCATGCCAGTTAAAGCTGTCACTGTTGCCCCCTGTCGCAGCCTGCGACCCGCCCGAAGCCAGGACGCACGCCTAATCTGACAGGGTGGCGCGCCTGCATCGAGCACCACACCCAAATACAACGCCTGTTGGTGACTTATGGGGGTGCTCTTTTCCCAATTGATCGCAAAGCCCAACTCGGTTAGGTGTTCCCTGGACCTAGCCATGACTATGAGGTTGTCCAGGTAAAAGAAAACTCTCATGCCATGGACGTGCAGCGGCTGGAGCGCAGTGGCCACACATTTGCTGATCGTGCGTGGAGATAGGGAGTAGCCGAACGGTAATCTTTTGTACTCGTAGGCTATACCCTGGAAGGAAAAACGCAAATACTTTCTGTGCTTTGGAGCAATTAGGACATGAAAGTAAACGTCCTTCAGGTCGATGGTTGTGAACCAATCGCCTGGCTGAACCAATGTGGAGATTCAGGCTGTGAAGATCCAGAATGGGCCTGAATTCTCCTGTCTTCCTGGGAACCAGGAAGTACAGGGAATAGTGCCCTTCCTCTCTGTCTTGAGCGCGCACAGCAGACACTGCCTGTTTTGGCAACAGGGCCTGAACCTCTGCCGAGAGGAAACCTATCTCCCCTCGGGATGATAGATTCGCCTCTCTTATGCCTGTGAACAGAGGAGGGATGCTGCAAAACTGGAGTGAATAACCCAGTCTCAGCGTCCTGTCCATCCACTCCGTTAATACACAGCTGCGCTTCCATTCCCCATAACACTGCGTTAGGGGATGTGCAATCCGCTGTGGAGTCGCAGTTATGAAACTGTGGTACTCTGTGGTGGCCCACTCCGCCGCCAAACCTTCCATAACAGGAAGATTGGCTCATGGGGGGCTGACACAAAAAGGGCCGATTCTCTACTGAGGTCCTCGAACGCACCGCGGCCCACTCTCGGGGGGGCAGCGCACCCGCACAGCGCTTTGACAGCACTTCCTGCGGTTAAACACACATGGCCGATTTTCTACTGAGGTCCTTGAACACACCGCAACCCGCTCTCAGGAGGGGGAAGTGTGGGACAGTGTTCCTACCTCTTGGGATGAGCAAGAAGCAGCCACGCTGCGACTACTCCTCACCCACGTGACCAAGGAGATCGATCCAAAGAGCCCTTCCGTAAACATGGGGGCTCCCAGGAGATCAACACGGTCCCGGGACTTCACACGGCAGGCAATGGCAGCGGCCACACTGCAGACCAAGCAGCTAATTCGGCCTTGCCAAATAATCGCTCTGATCTGGTGAGGTGGGGGCATCTCTAGCAATGAGCGAGATGCTCAACACACCCGCTCTGCCGCCATGCTCATCACCTAGGGGGAAGTACAGCCCTGGGCGGTAGACTTCCATGGACGCCGGACCCAGAAGTGCCCGACAACGGCAAAGGGAGCCATCCACCCCGCTGGAATGGCGAACGTGAATGGCACCGCCTCGGGCCATATCCTGGTCCCCCAAACACTCGAAGCAGAGGTGGTGGGGATCGGCGCCCGCCATTTAAGCCAGGGCATGAAGGACAGGCCCGGGTCTCTAGAAGTGGCGACTCCAAGGAGGTATGATAACTCTTTCTTCTTCAAACGTCTTACTTTCTCTGCTTCAGTTGTTGCTTGCTGAAGAGAAAGGGATGACGGGAACAGGAGGCGTGGCCGCCTTATATACGATGGGCTTGTGCACGCAGACCCACCCCGGGGCCGGCTACGTCTATAGAATTCTCAGTAGGTGAATTTCATTTCATTTCAAACCTTTATTTATCCAGGTTGTATCCCATTGAGATCATTGATCTCTTTTTCAAGGGAGACCTACTCAAGTAGGTTCCACATGAAACATTAAAAACATAACAGACCAACAAAAGGACATCATACAGTAGCATTACAGGGATTACAATTTACATAACTATCCACATGCACAGGTACCAACAGCATGATAAGGTAGTACCCATAGAGTTCAGTAGAGGGCGGAGCCTGTGAGAGATATAACCACCTAACATCTGTGAGCCCATACTGGGCACAGCTGTCACATACAAATTATGGTCCTGTTGAGGCAGTTGTGTCCTTCAGGTATGTATACAAAGATAATCAGATTATGAATGAACAGTCTGCAGTTAATCAACATTCAAATATATGTTATTATTAAAATAATATTCAACTGTTATCAGAACTTCGTGTAAATGTAGAATCATGCTGTCCAGTTGTCTCACTGCAAGAACCACTTTTACCACGTTTTTACAGACAATATGTAGAGACAAATGGTAGTAATTTTCACAAAGTAAAATAATAATTGTCTTAAATACATTGACATGTGAAAGCTGACAACAAAATCTTGTTGCTTGTTAAAATCTAAATGTTACTTTTTGCAAGGAAGGAACAGTCAACTTCCCTGATGTGTCAGTATTTAGTCATGTTTAATGGCATGTATATCAGTGTATTATAGTTGTTACTTTATCTATTTAAACCAGAACTTTCTCGATTCTTTGTACAGTATGAACGGGGGCCGTTGTACCTTTGAGTCCATGCTGAAGTTCACTGATGTTAGGAATAGGTCTGTCTCTCGTGGTCAGCATCCTATGGTCTGTCTGCATCACCTGGAAACTTTAGTAAAGTAACATGCGTTGGTCACAGACTTTTTTACATGCAAATGTCATGTCCTAATCTTTTTGATTATCCTTAAATAAAAGTGCTGGATATCACAGCCCTGACTGTATCTTATCAGTTGGATTGTGTATTATTGTATAGTTGGGGTCCTTTTTATTTTACTGTTACTTTGGAATAGTTTTTCACGAGACAGTCAATTTAAATATATGTCCTATGCCATATTCACATTCATTTGTAACACACACGTAAGGGTAAAAGACAAACATCTTTAACAAATGTAATGCAATTAATAAGCTTAAAGGTGGGGTAGGTAATTTTGGAGAAACCAGCTCGAGTGCGCTAGAATTTGAAAATACACAGCCGGAACAAATCTGCCACTTCCTTGCAGAGCCCCTCCTCCAACACACACAAACGGGCACATGACCAATGAGGGCACGAGATAAGTTTGTGCACAGATGGAAGGCTGAGAGGCAGGTAGGCCATCCAGTTATCTTAGCCGGGCCGGCTAAAATGATTGGTCGTGCTTTTTACAGTACTACGGCTTCCACAGATGACATTCTTTTATGAATTTTTTGTCAAAGCACTTAAGATATTCATTGCTATCGGGATGTTAAGAGCATTCCATGGAATATAACAAAAAGTGTATCTCGAGCCGGTTTCTCAAACTTACCTACCCCACCTTTAATTGTCACAGAAGCACACATAACGTCCTATCTAATATTTAAACAAATCATTTCCTTGTCCCTAAAGCATTGACTACGCTATCGTCCTTAAATGCAGGCATTAAGTTACATGTTCACGTTCTGCTGGCACAATAAGTCGGTTTCTCCAGTGTAATGATAATAAAATGCTTAGTAAGTATTGGTAATAATATTAATAAAAACTACAACGTTTGGGTTCGTTCGTTTATTATGATGGTAATGTTAACCAGTAAGCTTCAATAATCAACTCCAGCTCAACAAACCATATTGCAATATCTACGTTAACGTTATTTCTGGAACCATCTGGAAATGTGAGATTCATATTTTTAAGATACACAGATCTTATAGTGAGGTTAATCTCATATACATTACGCTGCTCTTCAACACTAATGTGACGTTAGCCGTCTGCATCGTCGAGCATATCGAATTTAAATCAACAATAACAATGCATACAGTTACCTAACTAGCAAACTAACTAATGTACGAGGATGACCTTATTTGACCAACCTCACACAGAAGCCGTTTGTTCTACAGTATAATCCTGCTTAATGTTTTACACTTCTCTAATATGTTTTAACTTGTATGCTACGGATAGCATCGTTAGCACAGATGTAGCATAGCTGAATAAAAACACCAGTAAGAAATAAAATGCTTGATTTTCACTTACCGAAGAAACTGCATTCAGGGACGGTCTGTTTTAACCGTAGAGCCATAAGATAAGTCCGATATTTAAATGAAGAATACTCCACCAGGCACCAACACAGCAAACACATCAACGAGTTCAAGTTGTGTTCCCCGCATCAGCCTCACAGCTGAGCCCCTGTAGCATCCTGGAGCTTACTGAGCTAACGGAGCTACTAGCAGAGAGACAGAAAGCTAGAAGCAGCAGTGACTGCAGAGACCTGTCACTCAAGGTGACCAAGCCCTAATTTATGCAAAAACGTTAAGACCTAATATAACTAAAATGGTTGCGTTATAAAACAATTCACTCACCAATCCATACTCATGAAGGTGGAATTTAACTATATCCATATAATTTGTATTGCATCCAGGAGTAGAAACATGTTTATTTCTGCTGTAAAGTTGGGCATTTTAACATAGGGGTCTATGGAAATTGCTCCTTTCTGCAGTCATCTCCTATCGGCCAATAGATGAACTGCAGTTTGAGGCACTTCCTTATTGGCCTCCCAGTTCTGCCCCAGAGTTTGCCGCTTGATCAGGCCCGGCTCCAGGATGAAATGACTGAGGGGGCTGTTAACAAATCCGAGGGGGCGTTTCTTTTTCACAACAACGAAAAAAAACTGGCAATGTAATGAATTGACACACCAAGCTTTTTTCCATCTCACTGCTCTACAATCTCTTTGCTGCTTCATTTTTATTCCGGATTTACCCCTCTCATTCTGTTCTTTTCCTCTGATCTTTAATAATAGTACTTTATTAGATGGCTGCACTTTGGTTAACAGACTAACATTGATTTCCTCAATTTATAAATTGACAGGCTCTGTAATTATACCATAACCTTTTCTCCTCTATCCCTTAACTCGTCTTCCTATCAGATTTACTTACTTACTTACTATACTCTAGCCATGTCAGGATTAAAGAACAATTATTTCCAGGATTAAATGTTCAAACCAAGGCTTAAAACCTGGCATTTCATAAGAAAGTGACTAATAACCAAATGTAATATTGGATCAAATGCTACACCAAATGGACAGACACAGATTAAACATAAACATAAAGTCCCCTGGTTTGTCTCTAGAGTCTAACGGAGCGTCCATACAGCAGCGTTAAAAAAATCTTGGAGTTGGGCGTATCTGAAGCTTGGGGATTTTTTGCGAGCAACGCGACCAACCGCCAATCACATGAATCTCCCGCCCGCGACATACGAAGCAAATAAGCCCGAAGTAAACTGGATATAAACTCCCCAAACAGGTGAAAACCTACCACTGCCTCTGCCACCTCCCTCCATGCCTGGCTCCTCCGGTTTGTATCCCGGTAGGTAAATAGGGACTGGTCATAAAGCACCGTGTGATTCCCTACCACTATAATTAATTTCTCCTCCATTTTTTGGAATATGAGGAAATGACCTGCGGTATGTCTCTCCCAGCATACACGCGGATTGATTGGCTAGCGCTTGAACTGTCAGATTTGCATAAACGGGATTTGATTGGCTGACGCTTCCACCTCAGCTTCAAAAGTTGAACATTGCTCAACTTTGAACCCTGAAAATCTCCGCTCTGCTGCCCACAATGCAGTTCGGCGAAAAGTGAGGCAAAGTGACGTCACCCCATTCAAAGTGAATGGGCAGAAGCGTTCTAAGAGTTTTTTAACGTTGCTGTGTGGACTGAAAAATCAGATCAATGTTCAGATCAATGTTCCACAATCCGCCACTAGATGTCGCTCATTGTACCCATACGGTTTATATAATACATAGGCCTAACATATTATTATTATTATTATTATTATTATTATTATTATAGTAAAAGGGATCGCTTTGGCAGAAGCCTGATCCATACAGGCAGCCCTAAATAATAACAAGTAACCATCATGTGTGGTGCTATCTATAGTTGTCTGTCTTATCTTTTGTTGAATTCATATTGTTTTCACAGTGCTGTGAACATGAATTTCCCCCTGGGGACAATACATCTAATCTGAACTAATTTAATATTCAATCCCACACTTTGAGATTGAGAATATAAATAGAAGAAGAAATACGCTAACGCTACAAACAGGCACAACACTGTTACTCTGTTTTTACTGACATGTAACGTTTTATTTCACCGTGCTCTATGTTTTTTAACGCACATTCAAAAACGGGAACATTTTCGGGAGTTTCAACCGGGTACCGGCCACCGAAAACGGGGACTTTGCCCGGAAAACGGGGACGTTTTGGTCACCCATCCGACTGTGTTTACAGCTAAGCACACATGCTAACATTAATTAAGGCTACAAGCTCACTTGGGTTTGAGGCTTTTTTACACGTTTCTTGACTGCCTGCCGACATATCTGATCTAAACATAGTAACGTGTATTGGGGAAGATAATTATTTAAAGTGATTATTTAATAATTGTGACATTTATTGTACTTTTTGATGGATGAATGATGCTCAAGGTGAGGGGGTAAAGAATACAACTGAGGGGGCAATGCCCCCTTTTGCCCCCTCGTGGCGCCGGGCCCGCGCTTGATTATTAGTTAGAAGACAGCTTTTATTTTGAAATCGTACTTTGAAAGAGATGGCCCTTCCTTTGTGACTATGACCACTTCCTTAAGATTCAGGAAGTCCTTTTACACATGGGCTGCTTCTCAAGTCGATTAAATGGAATCCTTGCGTCCCTCACTTGCCTCGTTTCCCTGCGTTTAGTCCCTCCCACCAGGGAAGCATGGAGAGACGCAAGGAAACCACGAGAAGCAGGGAAATGAGTTTTAAGAGCAATGGGACGTCCTTTCTTCCGTTTGTGATGACGCCGCACAGCTGATCGTCTGACAGCAGCCAGCTCTGTCCCCGTTATTTTCACAAACACCCCCACCTCTGTTAGTACACATGTACTGACATATACATTTGTATCATCTGTTGTAGACCCAAATACATTAAATAAAATAAGAACTCATTCTTCAAAAAGATAAACACCATTCTTAAAATGTATAAACGAAAAAAGCGATCATGAAAATGTTTCCAATAAATGAATAAAATGATTTTTGACCACATTGTTGTTCAGATATATCACATATTTGTAACTAAATGATACATTAATTGAAACAAAACACAGTATAGACTGAGGAGTGACTCTCGTGAGTTTCATGTGTTTTCTTCACTCCACTGGGAAACTGCTCTCATGTCAAGAAGCATCAGATCAGTGCATGCGCTGCATCATCCAATCAGTGAGCGATACACAGTAAGGGGGCGGGGAGAGTATCTGAGGATTTCACCGGAGGATGGTGTGGTGGTTCCTCGGTTATCGCTCCTCCATTATCGCTCCTCGCTCCTCGATCCTCGGTCCTCCGGCAGAAATAAGCGCCATGGGACGGTACTGAAGATGGCGCAGACCAATCAACGACGAGCGAGGAAATTAAAATAATCTACCTGAGATGCAGCCATGGAGACCAAGCGGCAAACTCTGGGGCAGAGGCGGGAAGCCCATAAGGAAGTGCCACAAACTGCAGTTCATATATTGGCTGATAGGGGGTGGCTGCAGAAAGGAGCAATTTCCATAGACCCCCATGTTAAAATGCCCAACTTTACAGCAGAAATAAACATTTTTCTACCCCTGGATGCAAGACAAATTATTCTGGATATAGTTAGATTCCATGACAATGGATTGGAGAGTGAATTTTGTTATAAGTACCCCTTTTAGTTATATTAGGTCTTAAAGTTTGTGCATAAATTAGGGCGTGGTCACCTTGAGTGACAGGTCTCTGCGGTGACTGCTGCTTCTAGCTTTCTGTCCCTCTGCTAGCTCCGTTAGCTCTGTTAACTCCAGGATGCTACAGGGCCTCAGCTGCGAGGCTGATCCGGGGAACACAACTTAAACTCGGACGTGTTTGTTGTGTTGGTGCCTGGTGGAGTATTCTTCATTTAAATATCGGACTTATCTTATGCCGCCTCGGCTCCGCCTCTTTGCCCTTATTTGGATCAGGTTGGAGCAGGCGGGAGTTAGGCTCTGGCGTCACTGTCGAGACGGCAGTGTCCGACTCCGCCCACTAAGGGCTTCTCAGCAACTCTGCAGAAACCTATGGGTGATATCACGGACACTACGTCCATTTATATATACAGTCTATGATGGAGACTAATGCAATAAACATGTAATGGAAGCATTCGCTGCAGAATCTCCATCCATCCTTCGTTCTAAGCCCTAAACGTGGCATTATCAGTAAGTCAAGTTATGAATAACTATCTTAGCTACAGGTGTTTTATATGATTTGTGGTAATATCATTTTGTAGTTAGGATAATTATTATTTTTGTAAGAACTTGACCACTTGTTATTGTGTTATAGTTTGTTGCTTAATGCTGTGTAATTGTGCATTGCATATTTACCTGCAATAACCTGCTCTTGTAATAAGTACATTTATTTTGTAAATGTTAAGAACATATCATTGTTTTATGTGTACTTATGGAGAACTTTATTCTGTTTCACACTTCTTATCATTAAAATTCCTGCCAAATACAACAAATGCCTGTTCCTTGGAGGAAGGATGCTGAGGAGAGTTTAGGTGGCTGTTAAGTTCAATATCCATACGTTGAAACGAGAACAGTACAACAGTATTTATCCCCAATTTGCTCCCGTAGGCAAATACATAACATTTAATGTAAAGAACTAGTAGCAACTGAGTAAATGTATATAATGTTGTGGTCAGCAATGCATGATGGAACTCTGCGGAGGTTCCTTCACTTATTTATTGTTTCTGTATTATTCTTGCTCTGACCAGTCTGTTCTATCTCACACAGGCTCCGCCCTCTACTGGACTCTATGGGTACTACTCTCTTCAATGATACGCGAGTGTTCACACACTGAAGTTGTATAAACATAGCCGGCCAATCAGGGCGAGCCTACCTGAATGCGCGCGCAGGCCCACAGTATATAAGGCGGCTACGCCTCCTGACTGTCATCCATTTCCTTTTCTCTTCAGCGAGCAGGACAACATCTGACAGAGAGAAGTAAACGTGAAAGAAGAAGAAAGTATCGTACCGTCATGGATTCACCACTCCTAGAGACCCGGGCCTGTCCTTCGTGCCCTGGCTTAATAGCGGTGCCGATCCCCACCACCTCTGCTTTGAGTGTTTGGGGCCTGACCACGCCGTGGATGGCGTGAAGCCTCTCCGTCCTGCACTGCCTGCCGGGTGCTCCCACGGCTCAGACGCCAGCACCGATGGGAGCATTTCCAGGCACACTACGTCTCACCGCAGGTTGATGAGACGGATGACCAGGTGGAGCTCGTTGTGGTAGAGATGGTGGACCAGGATGTGGCCGGGGAGGTGCCGTTTACGTTCACCATTCCAGCGCGGATGGCTCCGTTTGTCGAGGAGGTGGATGACGAGGACCTACAGCACTTAAAACCCTTACTACAGGGCAAACATGTGCTGGTGCGGAGCCACAACCCCACCACAGTGGCGTACATCAACAGGCAGGGCGGAGTCCGCTCCGCCGCCTTGTTGAGCACAGCGGAGAACCTGTAGTTTTGGGCCTCAGAGAATGTGTTGTCTCTGAAGGCCCTCCACATCCCGGAGGTGGCGAAGCAGATCTGGGCCCAGTTCGGGAAAGCGGAGGTGGACCTGTTCGCCAACCAGCGCAACAGCCACTGTACCCTATGGTTTTCCCTGGCTCGGCAGGACAATCCTCCCTTGGGGGTGGACGCGTTTGCACACGAGCCATGGCCAAGAAAGCTGCTCTACGCCTTTCCACCGCTGCGTCTCATGCTCCTCCTCCTGGAGAGGTTGAGACAAGAGCGATTGTCAGTCATCCTGGTAGCCCCAGGTCGCCGCTCGGCGCCGTGGCACGCGGAGGTGACACAGATGATGGTGGGCCAGCCTTGGACGGTTCCTCAGGTCTGGGGGGCGTTGTCTCAGGAAGCAGGTGCAATAGGGGCATTACCCACTCTGGGCCAACCTCTCCAGGCTTGGCTCCTGAGAGGGACAGGCTGAGACGGGGTGGACTGTCCAAGGTTATTCAGACTATCCAGGCAGCAAGAGCAGGATCCACCACAGCCTGTTACAGGACGAAGTGGTTGGGATTCCAGCGGTGGTGTGAAGAAAGGAGTCTAGAGCCTCTATCCTGTACGTTGGGCTCTATTCTGTCCTATTTACAGATACTGGTGGACAGGGGGCTTGCTCATTCCACAATTAAAGTGTATGCAGCAGCCATCTCGTCCTGCCATGAGGGTTTTGGCAGCAGGTCAGCCTTTAGTCAACCGCTTATGGCGCGTGTTTTGCAGCGGGTCAGGAGACAGCGCCCGGAGGTGCATGTCTCCACCCCGCAATGGGATCTGCCGTTGGTGCTCGAGGCTTTGGTCACAGAACTATTTGAGCCTCTGGAGCTCTCCTCCCTAAAGGTGCTATCATTGAAAACAGCTTTGCTGCTTGCCTTGACTTCGGCCAAGAGAGTGTGCGAGCTGACCGCTCTGTCGGTGCACCTGAGTTGCCTTTTGATTCGGGGTGACCGTAGCGGGGCGACACTCAGACCAAACCCCTCCTTTGTTCCCAAGAACCTAAGGAGTTTGTTCAGGTCGAGGGCTATACAGTTAGACGGCTTTAGTCTTCCACACCATACTGGGGACAGGGAGGCTAAATTGCACCTCCTCTGCCCAGTTCGTGCGCTGGCATGTTATGTAGGGCGCACGGCTTCCATTAGGCGCATTGAACAGCTGGTTGTGTGCTTTGGGGATGGTGTGGCCGGTAAAGCTGTGTCCAAGAAACGCCTGACAGGATGGCTCTGCGAGTGCATTTCACATGCCTATGGGCAGGCGGGGAGAGCCTTCCCCACTGGGGTCCGTGCACACTCTACACGTGGTATGGCTGTATCAACAGCCTTGTTCAACGGCGTGAGTGTGGAGGACATATGCACGGCGGAGTCTTGGTCTACGCCAGGCCCCTTCATAAGGTTTTGTTTATTGGACATGTCTGGCTCCTTTTCATTGCATGTGCTTGCTGGGGCAACACAGGACTGATGAAGGGGGGGGGCAGGCTGTGGGTCAGTAGGCTGTATCTGTGCGCGCATTCAGGTAGGCTCGCCCTGATAGGCCGGCTACGTTTATACAACTTCAGTGTGTGAACGCTCGCGTATCATTGATGAGAGTAGTACCCATAGAGTCGGCTCCGCCTGTGCTTATAGAACTAGGGTTACAATACGTAACCCCCCGTTTTGTTTCATGATTTCAGAACTGAAACGTGCTGCGGGAAGAAGACGATCATTTGTACCGACAAAGCATTGAAATGAGTTCTTCAGAAGAGGTGAAAAGGGAATTCTTTTTTTTTTCGCATACAAAGTGCATTCTCTCCAAATCAGGTGCTTAGTCCTGTCATTCACTTGACTGCGTGGGATGGTGCATGTAGCATAAAACGTCAGAAATAAGACTACCACTGATCCGACCCACGGTTTGTGTTACCATTTTTAAATAACTCTCTTTCTCTGTCGGTGCTCCTGTGCTGTGCCACAACTGGGGCTGTCAGGAAGTAATAGATGATGACGGGGGTCAAAATAAAGTTTGAATTGTGCTATTTCTGTTCTTATTAATATTTGTAGAGTATTCTAAAATCTTCATTATATTTTCACAAATGTTATTGCAAGAAAAAATAAACGACAAAGCATTTACAGATAAACCCAAACAGTAGCCACCTCAGTGCTGCGTATTAAATCAAGCGCTCTCTAAACGTAAGGCCACAGTGCTAGAGATGATTGACTTCACTTTGATGGAGCGTCATCCGGGTGGCGCTCTGCTCCAACTGACTCTGGCCTTTCAATCCTCAGTTACCGGCGGCCAGGTGCCATCAATCAGTGCTAATACAGAGAAAGGGAGAATCATTAAAGGGAAATACACATAACAAGGACAACAGGGACGCAGGTGTCGTCACATCCCCCCCCCCCTTAAAGTCGGTGTCCCTAGGACCACCGGCATACCAATCAAAAACAAACAAAGAGTAATCAAAAACAAAAATATATATACTGTAACACATACATATGCCACCTTTTCTCAAGGAGTACCACACTTTTAACATACCACCTTAACCCTCTGGAGTCTAAGGGTATTTTCTCGATTTTTAGATGTTTCCTTAAATCACCTTTTAAATGTACTTGTTATACATGGCACCCCATGTGTTACATATCAAAATGTTCAGGACAATCTCTACTCATCTTAGAGCACTGTGTGATGAGATAAGTAGCTCTAAAGCTTAACATTTGACATCCGATTTTCGGAAAATCTTCAAAACTCTTGTGAAAACACAAATGTACTAATTTCATCCAATTTTTTTGGTGTTTTAGATTTGGTTACCAAAGTCTAAGGATCACAAAAGTAGTGAAATATTTGAATTACACTGTATATAAATGTGTAATTCATGTCTAAAATTAAACAAATTTAAATTCGAATCTTGAGTAAAATAGGTGTTTATCACTCTACTTTCACCACAGCAGGGACTGAGATACATTAGGACTGAATAATGACTTCATATGACATACCAAGGTTCATGTGATGTGTACAAATACAAATAAAGCATTTAAACTTTTTTTTTCAACCAACAATTTATTATAAATGTGTTTTTTTCAACCAACTATTTATATAAATATAAGAAACTGGAAAATCTCACTATTTACATTATTGAACATCAGAACTTTCAACCAACTATTCATTATAAATGTCAAGACAGTGTCAAGGTCTTTGTACGTCTTCTAAAACAGTGGGTCTGGCTGCTGTGTATAGGTGGGGGTGATGGTGCATGGGCTGCTGTGTAGGTGGGGGGTACAAGTGCTATACGAGTCCTCCACGAGACCTCCTTGCTGGCTGGGTTGATGGTCATGGCTGTGGTGGAGCCTTTGTGCTGAGGTGTATCTTGACCTTGAAGGCTCTGGTGAAGGCCCTTGAGCCACGATAGATCTTGACCTGGGGGCAGGCACAGATGGATGTTCTGGCTGCTGGATAAACGCCGTCTGTGGGCCACTAGGCCCAGGCAGCTGTGAAACATCTCTGTAAAACAAATTGAAATGTAGAACAATAATTACTACTAATTTAATTGAAATAAAGTTCAAGTAAAATGTTGCTCAAGCTCAAATAACAATGCACACATAAAAAGAAAGTTTGGGAGGTGGGGCAGGAGTCTCTCTCACTCTCTCTCTCACACACACAGGTATTTCCAGTTACTTTACATTCAGTATAAAATCACAGACACACATATACATACATCTGATAACAAAGTCAAATAATCACAGGCACTCATATAAATAAATCTATGACAGTCTCATCTGTACAGAACAGTATGATAAAATAATCGATGGCAAAAACATGTCTATAGCCACTGTAAATGTCTCTGTTGTGGGACGAATACATGATTATTTGAATCATCTACACATGTAATCTCACTTTTACACACCAAAATAACGTTTACACATAAAACACGTTAACACAGAGTAAACGTTTGCTAATGGAGAGTCTATTTTGTCGAAAGAAAAAGTTCATGACTATCGATAAAAAAATATATATAAATAAACCTATTGTTCATTTTCGCTGAATTCCCCACACATGCAAGTACATTATTTCTGTAATATTTACACTTACCCATGTCCAAATGGATCCTTGTTGTTGTCTTTGTATTCTTCTTCTTCAGAAGAGTCGAAGACTTCAGGTTCTGAGGCTCTATCTTCACTGCTGCTAGCGAAACAAATCTCTAGCGAAGTCCGCAACTGTAAAGTTTTTTTTAGCCATTTTCTCTGTCTTTCTCTCTCTTCCTCACAGATGTAAACTGATGGGAGACACGTGGTTTATGTTTTTTTTTCTTGGTGGGGAGGTCCTTAGTGATTTCTCGATGTCCATTGGTCATTTCAGACCAATATGGCTGCCGGCCGAGATTTCCTTGGCGGACACACCAATCCACCAATCCCACACAGTGTAACGCGGAGTCAAGCTGCTTTGAGCGGCCATATTAGCTGCTGTGCCCTGGTTAAAGTCTTACAGCAGGTACCGCTGGAAAGCTAAACTTCCAGCGATTCCGCGGATATCTGAATCATATTTCTACTCCTTATAATCGAAAATATATGATTAATTACGTAAATTATGCACACCTGGACGCACCGGCGCGTCCACCGACTCCAGAGGGCTAATACTCTAGCTACCAACCACATCTTCAGCAACACAAGTACCTAAGAAGCAAATTTAAGAAGATGGGCAGAGCGAGACAGGTGAATACCTACAGCATAAACGACAATATATCAAATGTGAACTCACACTATAGTTCCAGTCCAGTCTGCCCCCACAAAACAAATGTCAAAGATAGGCCACATCAGCTCTGCCATTTTGCCACACCCTGACCTTGGCAGGTGAGCAAACAAACCGTCCAAATCACACACAGCCAGAACTCAGCAACAGGCAAAACATGTTCAAAACCCCTGTGCGAAGAATAGTCACAACGTTGATCCTGGAAAACCCCACTCCGAGACAGAGACAGGGAAGGCTCGGACAGAGATGGGATTCCCATGACCACAGCAGAGCCATCGTCCAGAGACAACTCAGCATCTGATTCGGCCACAACACATGCGCTCTTGCAGGACGAAGTGACATCCTAGGATCCGGTGTCCCTCAAGATTTTAATTGGGACTTTCACATCACTATTGACCAATTAAACAAAACCATCAGGGGCATAAGATGCCAAAACATTGGGGCTACAGAAGTGAGATTTAGGCACCTCAGAACCAAAACAGCCTTTACAGGGGCAGTGAATGCAGTAAGCCTAACACCACTTATCACTCTCCTGTTTCTAGCTCTTAGAACAGGACAGTTTGCCTTCCAATGTCCTTCCTCATGACAATAGTTACAGTCATTCACATTTCCAAACTCGGAGTTCAAAAAACCCGCCGGCTTTGAATGCGTCAAAGATGAAACCGCAGCAGAACCATTACCTCTCTCGCCACTGGGAAACACAGAGCGCTCTCTGAAATTGCTCTTATGGAGCAACACAAACTCATCGGCTGCCACAGCCAGCCTTAGCAGCAGAAGTGACCTTTTGTTCTGTTACTGTATGTATGTGGCAATGCGATCTGTAAGAACATTTTTTAACTGTTCTATAATTAGTTCACACAAATCATCAAAATAAGTGATGTCAAGAGCAGTTAACCAACGCTTAAAATGAATAGACAAATCCCTCGCCATCTCCACATACGTTTGACCTTGTTTTTGCTCAAAGGACCTAAAACGCTGACGATAGGCCTCTGGCACCAGTTCATATGCTCTGAGCACAGCAGATTGTATTCTACCATAGCTCGAACTATCCTCCAGACTTAAAGAGGAATATGCAGACTGTGCTCTTCCTGTGAGAACACACTGAAGCATCAGAGCGCAGTCTGCATCAGGCCAATCTCTAGCCTTGGCTACACGTTCAAATAATACGAAAAACGTGTCAGGATCACTTTCATTTTTTTTTTCTCATACATAATTCTGTCATGATCCAGCTGCAACATTAATATTTCTTTCTGCTGCTCAAAAGAAAGTGCACTAGAATGAAAAGGAGGCTTTGAAAAAACCTCCCCTTTCTCTGCAGGAAAAACTCTCATCTCAATCAATCTCGATTTTATAGAGTCTTTGATGTTTTCTTTCACCCTTTTGTCACACAAAATAGACACAGAAAAATGCTCAGCAATCAAGAGCAACTGATCTTTTGTGAAAGTGCCAAGAGACTGAGATGGAGCTTCAATGAATGCCTCTATCTCAGCCATGTTATTTTAAGATGACAACTCACAGGAGCACAGCACCCGACCTTTAAACTGAAAAAGGACCGGAGAGACACCACAGCGTTTATTATGCGCACAAAGTGGAATAATACACAATTTTGATTGGAGTTTCCCCGTTAACTACTCATCCTCCCGCTAACTACTCACCCTCCCACTGACTAATCTCCCCCCTAGTCTTCATGCGGTTACTTGTGGTGGGTATTTACGCACTGGAGACCGCTGGCACAGCAAAGCGACTAGCAGGCTAGCAACCCTGCTGAAACCACGGCCATGCTCCCAAGCCGAAGCTTCACCCACTTTTGCCGCAACACTACACACCCAGCTCAACGATCCCAAGGGGAACGCCGCTAAAACCTACAAGGGAAAACTCTGCACCGCTCCACACACAACCAACCAACAAACAAACAAACAAACAAACAAACAGCTAAGAACAACTGGCAAACTCTCTCCTCAAATGTAATGCAAAACAAACCAAAGCCTCGCAAAGTAATTTAATCAACCCAAACAACGATATAAAATATAGTGTCCTTACCACAAGCGGCGTAATGAGCAGAAACAAAAGAGCCGGCCGAACTGCTTGCGCCTGCAACAAACTTTTACGCACACCAACTTCCTAACACGACTCACACATACGGCAGGCTACAATCATCGTTCTTAAACTAACAAAAAACATGCGGCTTAGCTGTTTAAATCAACACCAACCACAAATAAACAAATGACTAAATCGCCCGACTAGGTACTCAAACAAAAGAAAAGCCGCATCAAAACATAACAAATCCGGCAGGGGTCGTCACAAGACGTAAGAACACAAGACTGTGTATCATCTTATCCAGCCTCTTAATGTTGCTCTCGAAGTAAACCTTTGAAATGCTAAATGGAGGTTGAATATATATTATTAATCAAAATGTATATTATTAATATGTTTATGATCATGCAGCGCTTATTTTTATATTAGCAGGGTTTTAGCACAGCATGGAAGTGAAAGCAGTGCTCTACTTATTTAAAAGTGAAAGAGCAATAAATGCTTTGTCTCTTACACCAATGAATATTCGTCATAATCCTGATGCCGTATTGATCAAAAATATCATTTTGGTCATTGTGATGCGTGTCTCTGGCTATAGGGAAGTAGTGACACCTACAAGCTTAGGTATTTATTAAGCTATTATTTATCTGTTATGTATTACATAGCAAAATGGAAATAAGAACATGAGGACCATCTGCTTATTTGTTTATGAATTGTGTCATAAATGTTATATTTGTGTTTCAATTGTAATCACTGCAAGTAAATTGGGGAAATGTATGTCTTTTTATCAAGTCAGCCACTCAGACCTTCATTTCTCTTCCTCTCTTTTTTCACTTGAATCAGGCAGAAACTGACAGGAGCAGAAGTCATCAGTGTCAGAAGTGTGGGAAATCTTTCAGTCGGATCTGCAGTCTCAGAAGACATGAACTCACTCACCCTGCAGAGGAACCGTACCAGTGTGAACACTGTGGCAGCACTTTCAGCCAACTAAAGACCTTCAAGCTACACCTGCACACCCACCTTGAGGAAACATCCTCCAGCTGCGACCAGTGTGGGAGGCACTTCAGCAACCAGAGTTCCTACAGGAAACACCTGCGGGACCACACCGGACCATACCAGTGTGACCAATGCCAAAAGACTTTCAGTTACTTTAGTATTTACAAGATACATATGCGTGTACACACTAAAGAAAAGCCTTACTGCTGTGACCAGTGTCCAAAGAGTTTTAGTTTTTTAAGTTCATACAAGCGGCACAAGCTCAGCCACAGTGGAGAGAGGCCGTATCAGTGTGACTTTTGTGGAAAAAGTTTCACTCAGTCAGGGCATTTCAGTCTGCATTTGCGTAACCATACTGGCGAGAAACCATATGAGTGTGACCAATGTGAAAAGACTTTCAGTGACTTAAGTAGTTACAAGATACACCTGCGTGTCCACTCAGGAGAGAAACCATACTGCTGTAACCAGTGTGGGAGGAGTTTCTCTCAGTTAGGTAATTACAAATCACATCAGCGTATCCACACCGGAGAAAAGCCTTTCCGCTGTGAACTTTGTGAGAAAAGCTTCTCTATCTCAAATACTTACAAACAACATGTGCGTACCCACAGTGGAGATAAACCGTTTCAGTGTAAAGAATGTGGGAAAGGTTTTGGTCGACTAAGTAACTACATGCGTCACCTTCGTATTCACTCCGGAGAACAGCCATACAGCTGCGACCAATGTGGGAAATGTTTTAACAGTTCATATAGTTACAGCCGGCACCTGCGTGTGCACACCGGAGAAAAACCGTACTGGTGTTCACAGTGTAAGAGGCTGTTTACACGCTCTCAGTCCTTAAAGAAACATCGCTGTGTCGCAGTAGAGGACGAGAGTTCCACTGTGTGTAAACAAGAAGCACAACCGAGCTGCTCACCAGCAGATCCAACAAACAACAACCACCAGCAGCCTGTACAGTGAACGACAGCGTGTTCATGGTACTGAAGGAGATCGTCACCCAGTTCAGCAGGCTTACTTGTTTGTTATTGTTTCTCGTCAAAAGTGGAGCTCTATCTAAGGAATAAGATACAGTATATAAAGCTTTGGACCCCACGCACAAAAAGTAAAGTACATGATCCGTTGGTTCTGGTCTTCATGTCTGTTGACATCAAAGATGCAATATTCAGCATTTTCCTAAAAAATCATGGTATGGACTGTTTTTCTTTTCCATCTGCCTAAGTCTTGAGCTTCCCCTTATCAATAGCTACAATCCCAATTTATCAGTGATCAATTTTCTTTGCAACAACTTATAACAACAGGGTATCTGCACATTTTAACATATTTGACTTTTAGGACCCTTTTTAATAAGAAAAGGTCAAAATATCTTTGCTGCATCAACTGGACAACACGAGTAGGGGTGCATCGATTTTGGAATTCATTGATTTTATTGATACCCATTCTGTGCGAGTGAAGAGAAGACATCGTCATGAAAAACGGAACCTTAAAATCTAGATTTGGGTTGTAGACCCTACTGCTAAAATTAGCATCTCTGTGGCAGGCAGCCACATCTCATCCCAGATGTGAGGCACTTTTGAAGGAAACATGTCTTACTAACTGCATGGCTCTGATCTTTCTCTGAGACAGTTTCAAACTGCCATGGGGCGGATGTTTTTAATTTTAATTTATCAACAAACAATTTGCTTTTACGTCATTCCAGAGTCTTGTCCACTTCTTCTCCGGATCAGCATCTTGGTATGCCTGTTGAGTCCAACTGCAAAAGAAATGTTTCCGGTGTACAATTGTACGAGACTCTGAGCCACGGTCTGCCCACTGCATGTGTGATTTGATAAACCTTATGCTCCGTTTATGTGTAGATGTAGAAAATATGAATGAAAAAATGATCAGAGTTGCAGCTGGACTGGTGTCCATCATAACACTGTTGGGTCCTTTCACATTTGTAAGTATTGTTGAAGAAAGGAAGCAAATGGAACAATGTATTTTATTATATAAAGCTTAAATATGCTAAAAACTGTGTTAAAACTCTGAATGCCATAGTCATGTATCGTATAGTTTAATGCTTTAGCAATATAAACAGGATGTATAACAAAAATCCTTAAAAACCTATAGTACGCATTTCCTCTTTCGAGGAGATGAACTTTCTATGCACTTCCCCTTTCGAGGAGAACATCTGTTATATATTTCCTCGCTGGAAGTGAACAGTTAACCACAGCAACGAAGAAGGACACCTCTAAACGCACCAGCTTGCACGCAAAGCATGTGACAAACTACGTGTCAGACCATGTGACAAGCCGCGGGAAAGAGGAGGATAAAAGAAAACTGAAGAACCGCGGAGAGCAGTTCCTCTTTGAACCCAGTTCGAACTTGAACTCTCCTGCTTTAGCAAGCTACGGAAGACGATCGTATTACTTACTCGTATTGAGGCAAAGATCTCGGATATAATATGTTTCTGGGTAAAACGCATTTCCTTTTTTATTGATGCGTGGTGTTGTAACATGTGAAACTTTAATAAAACTACCTGTTCACATTTGTGAGAGGAAACTAAAGTCCATGTAGCCCTTCTGATTATTGTTGGATAGGTGACAATTCAGATGGCAATGTAACCTGTTCCCACGTAGCTTGAGTCCCGAGTCCAGTTTGATTCCAGTGTCCTGTTCCTTGGCTGAGGATCAATCCCTTGCAGAGACACCAGAGAGAACAATAGGTAAGTTCCCCCCTAAGATAACTCTGTTGCTGGATTCTATGTCATATTGGAGGTTGCGTTCATTAAGGTCTGTGTTTAAAGTCTAAAGGGAAAAACTAACAGGGTAAAAGTTGATATGTGTAAAACTGATGAATGGAGGTAGTATAGAAAGAAGGGAGTTTGTCTGTACCTCGGTGGTGTGTGGGTCACACCTTTTATGCCCGGTCTGAGTAAAAACCGTAACCTTTTAACAGTAGTCAATTACCTGAAATGTAAATATATTAAAGCTCCCATGTCATGCTTTTCTGGTTATTACCCGTCCCCTTGTGTGTTATGAAGGTTTTTATGCATGTAAACGGTGTGCAGAGTCAAAACCCTCAAAGTACACCCTGTAGCGAGTAAAACTCTAACACAGAAAATACTTCTCCAAAACGCCTCGTTGGAGATACGTCATTGTCCATTTGAGTCTTCCATTTAGTTCCGGGTACGGCATGATGTCATGCGGTACCCGGAACGAAATGGACCAATCCCGAAGAGCTATGGCCACACCCAGCGGCGCTGGCCGCACCCTCTGCCAGCCTAACATTTACTGTTGGAAGCTCTGGTTCAGTTCACAATCGATCCAGTCATGCCACAGCCAAGGACCTGTTTCCTGAAATGTGAGGAGAAATCTGAGCTGTTTGTCCTACCGACGGAAGAACCACGACGAAGTCAGTGGTTGAAATTTCTTTTTAACACTGTTCCTTCAGAGGTTCGAAGAACGTTACTGTGTGCGCGGCATTTCACAAACGAAAGCTTCCAAAACATTGCCCAGTTTGAGGCCGGATATGCACAGCATTTGAAACTGAAGGACGATGCTATTCCTAGTTTGTTTGGACCATTTGGAGCAGGGGAAGATTCGGGTACACAACCTTGTAAGTTTGCATTGTTATTTGTGTATTTATCAAACAAGGTATCTACCACGACTGTTTAAATGTGTAAACATGTTTCGGACTGCTAAGCCAGTGCTAACTGTGCTAACTAAGTTGCTAGCGTTTCCATATCAACTCTAATATCAGCAGATGGCCTTACATACATGTATCTCATAGCAGGAGAATGTCTGCATTCACACATGAAATACTCATAGACAGTATACTCCGGGTGATTTGCCGTGCGGTCAGTCGCGAAACGTAATTACATTATAGCTGGCGTAGCGTGTATGCTACCGAGCTAAACAACAAGGCTACTAAGAGCTAGACATGAGTTTGCTCGGAAAAACTTTTTTTTTATGCCAGCTACAATGAAAGTAGCAGACTACCCATATAAGATTTCAATTGTAAACATGTGCTTGATAGCCTAATATGAACCACTATCTGTTGTTCATAGTATAGTATAGCATATTGAACAACTGAACAACTAGCAAACGTAGATTAGCATTGTAATCCAGCTGGCAAGCTGACGAACATCAAACAACTACGTTTATTTCACACTTCCAGCAGAGACAACGGGGAAATCCCCTCTCTTTGCCCGCTCACAGACCCCCAAAGGACTGCACATTACAGTTAGCTTTCCTCCGACGCTGATAGCATGTATAGCTAACGAGGCTAGCTATACATGCTAGCGGGAAACATTGTATGACCGAACGTAGCAGACTACCCGTATAAGATTGCAATTATAAACACGTTATTGCTAGCCTAATATGAACCACTAGCTTTTGTTCATAGTAGTTTTATTACACTCCATTATAGTTGCCGTTCCTCAGAGCTAACGTTCATATTGTGTTTGCTATCAAGGTAAACAAAGCTAGGTTAGCATATTAGCTGGCAAGCTGTTCATTAGATGGATTAGATAGATCCACACTCCTACCACAACTACTACTAACGAATCTAAAACAACTAAGTTTCTCTAATATTTTGTGATTTGCATTTGATTTCGTCCAGCCAGATCCTGCCCGTCATGACAATACATGAGAGAGAGTGGAGAGAGTGAATACTGCTGAATACACATACTTGACAGAGATGCCGTATGCGAAACCAATGTGAGTTTGGAAAATTGCACAGTATAAATCTATTTTAGTATACCTCAACAATGTAATTATGATCAGTGGAAATGGCAATGACATGGGCCCTTTAACAAACGGCACACTATTACGATAAGTACTGTACCGTTTATTATGTAAAGTGTAGTGTCTGTCTGTGGACCATGGAAGATTGAAGTCACTAATTAATTGGCTACTAATGGAATATTGAAAACCTAATTAAATGTGTCTGAAAAAAAGTTTTTATGAGGTGTTTAAATGACCAAATACATACATGAACATCACAATGTTATAGATCAGTCCAGGCCCTGACCTATTTGCTGCCCTAGGAAATATTTTAATCATTTTAAAGTTAAATGTTTTCAATCTGGTGCAATCTTTGAGGGCAAAATCAAGAGACTACATCTAGGGGGAACAACTCTCAAAACCCATATGAAAAATATCTTTATACATTTCAATAATCACAAATTATTAGAATATGGCCATAACATACCTATAAAACATAAATGTAACTTATTTATTTTATTTTTGTTGTTCATTTATAGTGGTGAGCGTGCAGGTCCTCATCTGTCTCAGAGCCTCTCCCATATTCATGCTTATTTTAACAATCACTAATCGCTGTTATTTACACACTGTGTGGGCGCTGTATGCAATGTACAGCGCCCATACACTGTGGGCCTAGTTTTGATGTTATCTAATATTTATATAAATAAATACTAAAAGTTAAACAATTTATTTTCTTCCCTATTTGCGGCGCCCCCATAGATGGATGCGTCCTTCGCCCTGGATCAGCTTAAGAGGACAGGTTGGTCAGTCTGTGGCTCTTCAATGCGCTTTAAATGAATTGGTTATTCAGATTATTTGGTCAAGGTTGAAAACAGTTCAGTTCCCGCAAGCCTGAGGTTATAAGGTGCGTTCACACCGGAGTACTTTGGAGTACTTTTCCCACAATAGTTCATCAGAACTACGATATATTTGCGTTCACACCAAAAATCCCCAGGAACTAAAGTAGCTCAAATTAGTTCGTCTGACCCGCTTTTCAGTCCCTGCTAGAGAGCAGGGACTGTCGTGGGAGAAAATAGTTCGTACGTCTGATTGGCTGTGCGGAATGCAAACCACGCCCGTTTGACTCTGAATTTTCTTTTGGAAGCGGCCATTGTATTTGCTCGCTTCGGTCAGCGCACCCGAAGAGTTTACTTTTGTGAAAGCAGTTATTATAGCAACACTAAATACATCTTCGGAGCGGTGGATTGATCAGGATGTGTCAGCGCTTCTGGCGATTTACTCAGAGGAAGCGAAGCGCCACATTCAGAAGCTTCTACTGAATGCAGTTTCCGTGGCGGGACGACTACGAAGGTAAAATAAAATACATGCACTGCACTGTTTTAATCTGCACAATACTGGTCTTAGATGTACTTTTATTTGCTCAGTAGATCGAGCTAGCCATGCTAGAACTTGCTATAATAGGTCCAAGCTGGCTAACAACATCTAGCGAGCTAGCTATTCTCAGCCGTCCCCGCTATGAACACGTTCTGACTTGTGAATAAGTGTGCAATGCTCTGTAATTTGCTTCACTAACTCATGGCACTAATCGTGTGTTTCAGGCAAGGTGTTTCTCTCAGGATTAGAAACTAGTTTTCCCCTCCGGGATAAAACGATAATATAGCGTTAGCAATTAGCATACTAGCTGGACATAATGCTACCTCTAACAATACATTGTAGTTGCTATAATTTCAAGTCATTTGCAACATTCATTCTACATGTTAATGGTAAAAGCTTAAACAGTTGATTACCTGCATGCCACAAAGACTGATGTTCTAATATATTTGCACATTTAAGTAGAAATGTAATTGAAATTCTATTTATTTTTCCTTTTTTTATTGATTGTTATAATTGTACTCAGCCATGTTATGTTAGATGTCAATCCACTTACACTGTAACTACTCTGGCCTTGAAAGAAGGTTACACATCTAACTGATGTCCACTAATCCCTATAAAACAAAGTTCAAGCATACATTTTTGGGCTCAGAACAGTCTCATAATACACACATGCACACAGAAGGATTCACACTTGTATTTCATGATCCGCAAAAGGATTCACACTTGTATTTCCGGATCCACACTTGTGTTTTTTAATGCACACACAAATGTGTTCCGTTTCATATACATGTAAATAAAATCCAAATACAGAAAAAAGTTTTACATATGTATTTTTGATCCTCACATATTTGTTTTCCGTTTAAATCCCCTGAACCTACAAACACAAACCGCTTTCTGTGCATGGATCGCTGTGCATTCGTGTGTGGGTTTTTTGAGACTCCCCTGACGGTCACCCGATTCGTACTTGTAATTTTTTCTATCTATAGCCAATCAGATGTCTCCTCAATTCTAAGCCAATCACATGAGCGCGCCCCCACGAGGGTAGATTT
>CALSBW010002001.1:222138-244856 GCA_943590975.1 Lindbergichthys nudifrons
CCCCCCCCCCACCACTCACATGCGGGCCCATGCTTTATGGGAAAGATGTCCGTATCAGGAAGTACTGCAGGAACTGCCATGATGCTGGCAAAAAGAGGGTGAAGACACCTTGGCACTGCGTGGAGATTAGAATTTACATGTTTTTACTATGTTTCATATACATTTACTTTAAAATAAAAACATCTATATTGATTCTGACACTTCTTCATCCAACTCACAGATGTAACCTTGCTTTGAGAAAAAAGATTATTAATTTACCCCTTTTAGAAGTGAAGATATAGTCTTTGTTGTAGTAGTGGCATTTTCGAGCCTGAAACCTGAAAAACAGGCTCAGGGCTTAAGAGGTTAACTGCCAGTTATGTTAAAAATGTCAATTTTATTTATTTTACAAGCAAACAATGTTTGTTTACAACTTCTTCCCAAGCTTCACGCGCCCCCCCTGCAATAGCGCTGCGCCCCCCCTAGGGGAACCACTGGTTTAACACATTTGGCTTTGGTGACTTTTTTTGGAAATCCTATCAACCATTTACACAAAATTCTGTTGCTATTAAACACAATTGTTTGTGCCGTTCTTAGTTTAAAGATAAATACGTGTGAACTGTTTTAGATTTTATTATACTTTTTTCGAAGACAGACATAACAAGAAAAAGGTAGTAGAGTTAGGGCTGGTGACTCTCCAAAACATAAATATATTTCCATTGTTTTTCATTATAATAATAATAATAATACATTTAATTTCCAAGCGCTTTTTCAGGTGCTCAAAGACGCTTTACAGTGGTGATAAAACGAGATAAAATAGAATAAAAAATCATTAAAACAGCAAGACATATAATAGATTAAAAAAATAAAAAATGATTAAAACAGCAACACAACATAATTCACAAATTAAAAGCCGGTCTGAAGAGGTGTGTTTTGGTCAGTGGTTTGAAAGTGGGGGGGTCGGTGCAGTCTCTGATGTGTTGTGGAAGGGAGTTCCAGAGGGTGGGGGCAGCGATGGAGAAGGCTCTGTCCCCCCAGGTTCGGAAGGATATAAAGGAGATTCACTCAAGGGGTGTAGTGGTGGATCAGGTCGGTGAGGTAGGGGGGGGGGCCTGGTTATTGAGAACTTTGTGTGTTAGCAGAAGGATTTTGAAGTGTATTCGTTGACGGAAAGGGAGCCAGTGCAGGTTTTGAAGGACGGGGGTGGTGTGGTCTCTGGAGCGGGTGTGGGTGAGGTGGCGGGCAGCGCAGTTCTGGATATATTGCAGTTTATTTAGAATTTTGGATGATGAGCCATACAGGATGCTGTTACAGTAGTCCAGTCTTGAAGTGATGAATGCGTGGATGAGGGTTTCAGCAGCCGGGAAACCCTCATCCACCCTGATAGAGTTGGACACTTATCTGCCCTCTCCGCGCCGTCCGTTGAATGAGGCTGGTCTCTATTAAATCAGAAAGGAATTGAAAACACCGGAATCAAAGTTATAACAATTATCTGAGTTTACTGGTAGAAAATAGAACAAATATACAGGTTTGACAGAGTACTCCGGCCTTTTTGGTTTGTGATGCGACCCAGAGAAATATGACGGGATCAAACCAACTCACACACAAGAAGAGAGTGCCCTCAAGTCTGTAATGCGACCCGGAAACACTTAACGGGATCAAACCACTCACCAAACCAAAAAAGTAATTTCTTCTTCAAAAACAATAGTATTCATACTTATATTTTGGGGCGGAGATGTGTTGACCTGTTCCCTCCCCCTTTTATTTGACAGCGAACTAGAGAGCCCCTGGGGAGGAGCTGTGTAAACTGCTCACCTCCCCCAAGTGTTCTTACTGGCTGGATTCACATCTGGTCAGTCTCAATCAGAGTTCTAGCCAAAAAGTGAGATCCTATAGTTTACTAGGTCAAAGGTCAACGCCTATCTCCACCCCAATCTACACAACATTCCTATCTTATGGGGTTTTTCACATAAACCACCCCTCCTCCGACATTTTAACTTCAGTGCATCATAAAGTAATAGGTCCTTAACGACCTTAAAACCAACATCTGCATGTTGGGGGTGAAGGGAAAATGTGTGTGTGTAAAACACCAAAATCTCTGGGTCAGTGAGTTTAAAAGTGAGAATAACATTTCTATACTAAGTGTTTATCAAAACCCGTTGTGATTACCTAAAACAGTTCAAACAATATATGTTTACTAAAATACAATTCTAAACACTACATTTTACTTCAATACAATTCCAAACACTTCATGTTTCCTTCAATACAATTCCAAACACTTCATGTTTCCTTCAATACAATGTAGAATCATATCTTTTTACTTCAACCCCTCCGTGAGGGGCGGAGGCGGGCAATGTTTTTTAGATGGAAGAAGGTGGTCCTGGTGATATGGTTTATGTGTTTATCGAATTTGAGCTGGCTGTCAAAAATTACTCCAAGGTTGCAGAGGGGGTTAGAGTGGTGTTGTCAAAAGGGTGAGGTTTAAGTTATGGGTGGTGTTGGTGCGGGATGTGCAGGGCCGCCTTAATGCACGGGCTGACCTGGGCTGAAGCCCAGGGACCTACGGAGATCGGGGGCCTATCATGAGTCAATACAAAATTCCATTGTTTTGTAATTTGTCAAATGTTCTATCCATCATTTGATCTGAATGTATGTGGCTGGTGATTGATACAAGTTATAAGACACCCGCCCCGTGGGCACCACTTAACAGCCAATTAGAATGAGAATATGTTTCACATGTGACTTATTCAAAATGCGAGTGATTGAGTGACAGATGAAGGTTGCTTAGGTGAAAATGTCGGAGAAGAAAAAGTTTGAGAGTGGCGCTCGGAAAAGGAAATTGTTGAGGGAAAAGGAGTTTCGAGACAAGCAGCTATTACAAAAAATGCAGAAGCTTACAGGTTATTTTAATGAGGAGGAAGGACAGATTAGTTCTGTACCGAGCGGCAGCGGTGCCTCGGAGCCAAGTAGGCCGTCTGGTTCTGATAGCGATGGCGTAGCGGGAGAGGAAAAACAGACAGGAGGGACGTTATCTGTTGGAGGAGATGGAGAGGACTTGCTACGTGGAGGGGAGCCAACGGCAACCGGACAAATACATGAAGGAGGCCCGATACGTCACTCATCTGGAGGAGAGGACCAGGCGCGGGTAGAGCAGAGTGGAGAAGACAAGTGGGAAAACGAGGATACAGGAGAACTAGACGACCCCTACAGCACTGACCCAGGTCTCTGGGGCAACAACATGGACAAACAGGTGCTTCTCTACTGGGCGAAAATGTGTCCGGAATTGTGTCAAAACAGAAAAGCTGACCTCTCTGCCTCAGAGCGGCAGTACAAGCATCAGAAGAGATACTTCTCCAGAAGCTTATTCAAGCACAAGCTGGGTAACGGGGAGTATATGCTCAGGGAGTGGCTATGTTACTCACCATCCCGAGGTAGTGTCTTCTGCTTTGCATGCAAACTATTTGGCAATAAGAGAGACACGTCATTTGGCAGCATGGGATACTCTAATTAGAAGCACGCAAATGAACGGATAGCCGAACATGAAAGCTGCAACCTGGTCTCACCAGAATGCGTGACTCCACCATGACTCCTTAACACCGCAGTGCGTGGTGGAGTCACGCACTTTGCTACATTTACGTGTCTGCACCACACAAACAACCCCAATGTAAAGTGAATGAGGCTCCTTTGTCGTGGTGCACACACGCATTTCTACAACGTCCCGCAGTGAGCTTTTATTCTATAAAACGTTTTTAAAATCTACTTTATAGCTTGTAGTAACTCACGGGAGGCTTCTTTTATTTTATTTGTATTCATAATAATTGTTATTTTTCGTCAGAATGTATTATGGTGCATTATTTACCAATGTTTGTTCTCAAAAAACAGTGCATTGTGTGTAATACAACTGTGATTTTTATTAAATTAGGAATTAAGGAAGGCCAGAGCTTCAGCTGTGTCAAATAGATTGTTCCCTTTAGTTAACGTTATTTAAAAGATAATTATATTCCTATTTGATCATGTCCCTTTTATTGTATTACGGACGCAGAGAGTAATGTGAGCGTCCATTCCCATTGTATAACGGAGGATTTTACACCCGGAAGTAAGTATTCTCCTTACTGTCGATTGATTTGACAGTGATATCTGCACTACTCATCAACTCAAAAACACCAGATTATCCTTGTTAATTACACAACATTGATTGGTTTAAATTGTGTACAATGCTTTTGTAATTTTCCCCTTCGATTCGGAGAAACAAATATGTGTTCAGAGTTTAGGATGGCCGAAGACACTACACTACCCAGAATCCTCAGCTATTGTTCCGCTTTGCCTCAAGCTCTGTGATTGGTTTACCTCCAACTGCATTCCATATGAAAAAAAAACGTTTCGTAAAAGATCAAATCATACTTTATTCAGCAGTGCTTGCTTTACTCTTTGAAAGTCATCACATAAATGCATTGTAATGAATGGTTTGGCTGCATTAAATATTACACATCTGTCGTAGTTCTTTATTTATCTACAGAGATCGGGGCTCAGAATAGACCGGAAACTATTCTTTTACCGTTCTGTTTTAATTTCACAATAAAGTTAGTAGTAATAATTTGTTTTGATATTATTGTTTTTTATTAACTACTAGACCGCCGAGTCATGTTAAGACCATCTTTTCTGTGTTGCTGTGGGTTTTTTACATCGCTTTTGTGTTACAAATATCAAAACAATAACAGAATATATCCGTCGTAAATTAAACCAGAAACAGCAGTACATTTTATTTTGTTAACACTGTAAACTTGACAGCTTTTTAACCCGCACCTCCTACTGGTTAAAGCACGTTATTACACGTTTAGAGTCATTGCAATGCAGGTAGATTGTGTTGCTTTTTAATGACTGTTTAAAATGCCTTTTTCTTAATGTCTTTCATTTTTGTAAAGCATTTTGAATGTGTTATATTTGATGAAAACATTTAAATATTAAGAGTACATACTCTTAATATAGTGGGAAAGTGGAAGGTCAATGATATAAATAATATAGAATAGAAAATATCAAGAAGATACTGTAAGTGATCTCTACAATAAAACAGTTTAGTGCCTGATAGGAGGATGTGCAAAACAGACTATACTAAACTAATAAGGCTTTATTTAAACATTAAATAATACTTTCGGTTAAAGTCTTCTTTTAAATAAGAAAAAAGCTTTGGGGGTATCTACAGATATTAAGCCTGACAAAATACTTAACGTCTAATATATTGCATGGTTTGTTTTGGAACTTGACAATCAACTTTCCTTTCCTTAACTATGTTGAAGCACTTATTTTAACTGATATTATACATATTAATTATACTCTTATGAGATGTATGTAGATAGTATAAGAAATGTGCAGAATATGTTTAATGGTGGAGGTACACAGATATCGATAGATGTCTTGTAATGCACTGTTGAGGAACCTGTGACCCAAGTTTTTCATTCATTGCATAACTACACCGTAGTTGTGTATATGATATGTCAATAAACCTTTGAAAATCTTGAAATCTTGAAAGGGATGTGCAAAATAGCCATTATATACAGTTTTTAATGAACTATTAGTAGAGAATAACGAGTAATGAATATGCTTTATAGGGATCTGCATATAAATATTTAGTCTTCTCAAGTTTTGTTTTTTGTTTGTGTGCGTGAACACCCTAGAACAGGCGAAATACATATCCAGTCGCATGGACATTTTTGACATCGGGATGAGTTGTCGCTCTGACATCACAGCCGATTTCCACCGGACTAACAACATCCCGGAGGACATAGCGATACCACTCGGGTCTCCCTGGATTGTTTTCGGGCCTGTGAAGCAACGTAGGCGCCGGAGGGAGAGGAAGCAGAAGCGAGGATGCCGTGCAGGCCTACTTGCTAGGCTAAGGAAGCGGCCGCACCGACCACCACTACCAAGCCTCTTCCTCACAAATGCCAGGTCCATCGTCCACACAATTGACGAACTGGAGGTACTATTAGCTGCGAACACGAACGTACGTGACTGCTGTGTGATGATCATCACGGAATCCTGGCTACACTCGCGGATTCCGTCGCAGCAGTGCAGCTACCAGACCGCTCTACCCACCGCTACGACAGGAACAGCGCTTCCGGTAAGAGCCGAGGGGGTGGTCTGTGTGTTTACATCCACAACGACTGGTGCATGGACAGCAGGGTTACACATACACATTGCTCTCCTGACCTGGAAGTAATATCTATCATGTGCAGACCCTTTTACCTGCCCAGAGAGCTGACAGGGGTGATAATTAACACTGTTTATATCCCACCTGATGCTAACGCCAGCATTGCACTTGACCACCTCCAGAGCTTAATAAATAAACAACAGAGGTCCCACCCAGATGGAGTTCATATTGTAGCTGGAGACTTCAATCATGCATGTCTAAAAAATGTGCTTCCCAAATTTGTACAATATGTACGATGTACCACCAGAGGAAAGAATACACTGGACCGGGTGTATTCTAACCTGAAGCATGCCTACAGAGCGGTACCACTCCCCCATTTAGGTCTATCTGACCACCTCTCACTGCTTCTCATCCCAGCTTACACCCCCCTCAGAAGTAACACCAAGCCGGTGGTCAAATATATCAGAACCTGGCCCGAGGGGGCACTCTCACAACTGCAAGACTGCTTTGAACACACAGCATGGGACATATTTCAACAGACAGACTTGGACACACTCGACACACACGACTGCTCTCCAATTCACCCTTCCAACTCCATTATAAAATGTGCAGATGACACCACTGTGGTCAGCCAAATATATAAGGGAGCTGACGAGTCGGCATACAGAGACGAGATCCTGAAGCTGTCTGCGTGGTGTTCAGCTAACAACCTACATCTGAACACAAGCAAAACAAAATAAATCATCATAGACTTCAGAAAGCACCGTCCAGAACACGCCCCCCTTCACCTCAATGGAGAGAGAGTGGAGAGGGTCTCCACCTTTAAGTTCCTGGGGGTTCACATTTCGGAGAGCCTCAGCTGGACAGCACACACCACAGCAGCAGTTAAGAAGGCCCAGCAGCGACTACACTTCCTGAAGGTGCTTCGGAGAAACCGACTGAACAAGAAGCTGCTGGTGTCCTTCTACCGGGCGACCATTGAGAGCGTGCTGTCATACTCCATCTCGGGGTGGTATGCAGGATGTTCAGCTGTGGACAAGAAAGCCCTGCAGAGAGTGATCAGGATCAGGGGCGGGGAAGGGGGGTGCTGAAGGCGCTGCAGCACCCCCTAGCAGCAGGCAGGCGGAGCGGAGCTCCCCTGTCTGCACATTTATTTTATTTTAATTTTATATTTATTTTATTTCATTGTGCCTGAGATTATATTTTATATGAAATATTATTATTCAAATGATCATTTAAAACTATATAATAAATTATTTTGCTTCAGGGAAGAAAAATAAAAAAGATGTGGAAAGAAAGTTTTTTGTTAGTTTTTAGTCGGCTACTTTTAACGTGACGCACAACAACACAAGTAACTGACATGGCGCAAAAACATATCTCGGAATTTGTTCTCTCTACAAACGCTAAATCTGCTAAATCATGTGCATAATCTGTATATGTATCAATATCATGTTTGTGGTATTTTAATTATTATTTTATGGTTATAGCTGCTGCAGCCGTGCATAATCTGTGTAATATGCAGTGCTTGAATTGGGCCGGACTCACCGGTACGCAGTACCGGGACTTCAGATTTTTACCCATCTGGTACCATTACTTCTTAATGAGTACCGGCACGGTGCCGGTACGGCGGTACTCAGTACTGAGTAGATGCGTCATGAGGTGCCGCCGCCGCTTTGACCGCCTCGCCCCCAGAGCAGCAGTCTTCGTCGCCCCAAACACCGTCGCCCCAAACACCGCCACCCCTCGGCGGCCCGCAAGTGACAGAGGACCTCGGCAAAACAGAGCCTGCCCAGGTATATTTAAACAAGTTCCCAACTCGCCTGTACAGTGGGGTAAGGTGCTCATTTTGCAGCTCATGGTTTAAAAACAGAGATTGGCTGGAATTTCTTGTAAAAAAGATGCCATCTTCTGCTATGCCTGTAGACATTTCGGTTCAAATACATCTAATTCAGATGCCTTCACCACAATTGTACCAGAGTACCAAACGCTGTCTCCTGGTACTCATCTGAGTAACTCACTAAAAATGAAATACTATATGACAGTAAAACAAGAATAGAGTTTAAAAGGGGAGTGATTTGTAAAATATCCATAAAGAAATAGAAAATCTGTTTACAGTTCTGTTTCATATGGATGTTGAGAGATGTATCCATAGATCTCTTAATTTTGCTCTCAAAGTGCACCAGATTGATGCATTTAACCTCTTAAGGACGACGGTCCCCCCAGTGGACCCCCCCCCCCACCGTGTTCGAGACTGTCTCAGGGCTTCTTAACATTTATGAAACTATTAATGTGTAGCACCAGATTAACGGGAAGAATCTCAGCTAACTGAAGATATGAACCATTTTTGCCAAAACAAAACACAAGGGTAATACCAAGCCTCTGAATTAGCACTAAGCGAAAAAATGCCAACGCACTTTAGCACAGAACTCAAGATAAAGATAACCTTATTACTTATCGTAGCTGCACATACAATATATCCGATTAAAGCTGAGACTCCGCAGATTATATAGGTATAGTATCATCACTGAGCGATCCGAACTCGCGACAGGGGAAGCAAACAGACATCACGTACCTTTACGGAGCTTTTACGGGAGATCGTCTCACCGTAGCTGTCAATCTGATCAAAAGACGTGTTCAATGGCATTAAAACGAGAAAAAACGTGGCTGAATCTGTTGATCCATAGGTTAATAATGTATCTGTAGCTTTGAAAAAATTATTTATAATCCATAATTCCATTTTTATGTAAAAATCGGAGCAGAAAAGTTAGCTGCTAATGGTAGCCACTAGAGTGTATGCAGCTTCCGGTTTTGGCCACGCGTCACTCTCACTCCTTATTTGTTAATGTGTTGGTGTGTGTAGAACTTCCCATTGATTCCATTGGCTCTAGCGGTTATAAAGAGATTTCATTCATCAAAATCGAGCAAGGGGGGCCAGAGATATGGAAAATTCACCCAAATGACCCCAGAAGTGTTTTATTTGTGCTAAATCTCTCTAAAAAGGTCAAATTCCACTTGTTTTGCATCAATCTTGATACAAGGTACTTATTATATATTGTACTTTGGATTCCTAAAGCTTTTAGTCTATTAACCCATCATCCAAGGGTAGTTTTCACTATAAGTAAAACAATTTTTTGGACGGACACTATAATTTACAGTTTTTACTATGTTCAATCTGAATTTTCTTTAAAATAAAAAACATCTATATTGATTCTGACTTTTCTACATCCAACTCACAGGTTTATCATTACTTTGAGAACAAAGATTATTAATTTAACCCTTTTAGAAGGGAAGATATGGTCATTTGTTCTGGGAATGTCATTTTCGAGTCTGAGACCTGAAAAACAGGCTCAGGGCTTAAGAGGTTAAAGGACACATGTCATGCTTTTCCGGTTATTACCCGTCCCCTTCTGTGTTATGAAGGTTTTTATGCATGTAAATGGTGTGCAGAGTCAAAAGTACACCCTGTAGCGAGTAAAACTCTAACACAGAAAATACCTCCCCAAAACGCCTCGTTGGAGATACGTCATTGTCCATTTGATTCTTCCGGGTACGGGGTTATGTCACCCGGTACCCGGAACGAAATGGACCAATCCGTGGAGCCGTTGCGTTACGTCTGCGGAGCCGTTACGTTAAGCCCCCGCTGATTGGTCCAAATTGACCAATCCACGGACTTCCTCACACACACACACAGTGCAGGCAGCTCAGCTGATTTCTCCTCCCTGGCTGCAGGCTGATAACAGACAGTTGGGATCGCGGCGAAATGCTCTCTGCAGACCCATTCTCACAGCGTTTATCAACCTTTTTCTTACTCAATATCAAGCCAAACTTATTGTTTTTACTTCGGATGTGACTTTGTGTGTGCTCAGGATGAGTTTGGCTGTGTTTCGCTATGTATCCTAAACAAGGAAACAACACCTCCACGGAGCTCAGCGCGATTCACAACATCCCGACCAATCAGAGCACACTGTGCTCACAGGGAGGGTGGGGGCTGGAGCTATTGGAGCTACAACGAGCCGTTAAAGGCAGAGAGTGAAATTCAGTGAATACACGTAGTTTACAGAGATGCTGTATGAGAAACCAAAGTGAGTTTGGAAAAATGCACAATATAAATCTATTCTAGTAGACCTCAACAATGGAATTATGATCAGTGGAAATGGCCATGACATGTCTCCTTTAACTTCAATATTAAAAAAAAATCTTGTGTTAGATCCACTCCCCACTTGTAAAAATAGCACTTTACCCCTGCACCCCCTCTAATCTCAGATGCACCCTGAGTCATATTGTTTAAGTACAGTGAGCCTTTCTAAAATATACAGTAAAGAGACAAACCCACCAGCATTATAGGATATACTATATGACTTTGAGCCAAATTCTTGTTTTTGGGCTGTATAAATAAATTAACTTGAAACAGTTGCTGATTTAGAGTACTGGCACCTTTTTTATTCCAATTCAAGCACTGGTAATATGTAGCCAATAAATTCCGCATTGATGGTAAAATAATATTTTACATCTTTGTAGTGTGTGTGTGTGTGTGTGTGTTTCCCCCCCCCCCCAATCGGACAGCACCTCAGCACCCCCACTCAAAATACCTTCCCGCGCCTTTGATCAGGATGGCAGAGAAAACCATCGGCTGCCCCCTGCCCTCTCTGGAACACATCTCCACCTCCCGCTGCCGCAGCAGAGCTAACTAAATAATAAAGGACAGCTCTCACCCAGGTCACAGACTGTTCTCTCTCCTGCATTCTGAGAGAAGATACAGGAGCTTCAAGTCACGGGCAAACAGACTCAAAAACAGTTTCTACCCCTGGGCCGTCAGGCTGCTTAACCACCACACATAATGCAATAACCGTAACCATTCTCACACATACACACACTTTTAATGCACTTTATATACTATTTTTATATCAATATTTTTCACTATTTATTCCCCCGTATGATTGTTTATGTTGTCTGTCCTATTGCCCTGTTTTTTAGTGTTATATATGTGTTTGTATTTTTTGCACACCGGGACAGAGTTGCACTCTGAATCTCGTTATACTCTGTGCATAATGACAATAAAAGGCTTTAACTTTTTAACTAAATGTGTGTGAGGAATTTTTGGACGGACACTATAATTTACAGTTTTTTACTATGTAAAATCTGAATTTTCTTTAAAATAAAAAACATCTATATTGTTCTGACTTTTCTACATCCAACTCACAGGTTTATCATTACTTTGAGAAAAAAGATTATTAATTTAACCCTTTTAGAAGGGAAGATATGGTCATTTGTTCTGGGAATGTCATTTTCGAGCCTGAGACCTGAAAAACAGGCTCAGGGCTAAACAGGTTAAGAGCGTTAACTGTTGTGGGGAACAGTTTTTCAGTTTTGTGCAAGCGTTGTTTAACTTGGCATCAAAGAGCACTTCACGGTGGCAAATGATCAAGGCGGGTTTGCAGCCTAATGAAAATCACAGAATTGAAACTTTAAAAAACGCTTTCCGATACAAGATGGTCAGCGCATGCTGTTGCAACCAAAGCCCTGTGTCTGAATTACGCCTGTATCCAGCAATCTCTGCTCAACATTGTGGATGATGAGCACCATAATTTGAGCACAAGAGAGGAGGCCAGGGTATTGCATACAAATATGAATAAACTGGAAATTGCACTAATGTGCAATATGTGGAATGCCATTCTCCAACGTTTCCAGGGCGTGAGCGCTGCACTACAGGCAAACAGGACGACTCTCATGTTGGGGCAGACTGGCGCTACAGTGACTCGCTATCACCTCTCGAGTAACAAGTGGTACTACAAAGCAGGACATGCCAGGGCTAGTCAGCTAGCATCCTAATTTCAGCAGCTAATATATCTATACAACACAATATATTGGCGTCTTTGACATAATGCAAGCACTGTAACCTCTTCGGTTTCTGTACATAGTTTTTTTAATGTTTAAAGAAATTCTGACAATGTCTTTTCTGTATCCATTGTAACCATAACCTGACAGGATGGCAAAGCTAATTTTGGAAAACTGCGTCTAACGCTAACTCAGCTAACATTACTTTTCCTCTCCTCTGCTTTTGACAATGCTATTCCAACTGTTATGCCCTTAGTTTTATAGACGTGAAATAAAACGTGGAACCTTCTTTAGATGCATGTGAATGTTTTTTTTAAGTATCTGGTAAATTACAGTTAAGGTTAGCTAGCTATCAGCACGTAACATATCCTATATAAAACATAATCTTTCAACTTTGTGAACTAATGCACAGAAACGTGACCGTCATCCAAAATCGCGGCTATCTTGTCTTGTCAAGATGCATTTGCGGATTCAAACAGCTGCTATGGTTTTAGATTAACATTTACTATTTTAAAGGTCCCATGTCATGCTTTTCCGGTTATTACCCATCCCCTTGTGTGTTATGAAGGTTTTTATGCATGTAAACGGTCTGCAGAGTCACAAACCCTCAAAGTACACCCTGTAGCGAGTAAAACTCTAACACAGAAAATACCTGTCTATGCTGCCCCAGAACGCCTCGTTGGAGATTTCTCTTTTTCTTCCTGGGTACAGTGACGTGCCCATACCCAAATGGACCAATCCGTGGAGCCGTTACGCTACGCTTCGTTCATTTATTGATGGCAGAAACGAGAAATCAGCGGTAGCACTGGGTCTAACCTGTGTAACGGCAGCAACATGTTTGCAGGTCCGGCTGGCTGGCTCCGTCTCCCGGCGGTGGGGAGGAAGAGCCAAGGGTGCGAGTCGTTTTCTCGTGTCTGCCACTAACGTTAATACATTAAACTACTTTCAAAATGCACAGGACAAGCCCTCTGGCCAACTCGACTAACAACACAGCTCCTCCCCAGGGGCTCTCTAATTCGCTGTCGAATAAAAGGGGGAGGGAACAAGTCAACACATCTCCGCCCCAAAATTAAGTATGAATACTATTGTTTTTGAAGGAAAAAGGGCTTTTTGGTTGGGTGAGTTGGTTTGTCCTGATATCTGTGTCCGCATGGCATCACAAACTTAAAGTCAATTGCTTTTTGTTTGATGAGTTGGTTTGTCCTGACACCTTTATCCGCATGGCATCACCAAAACCTGAAGTCCGGAGTACTCTGTAAAACCTGTATATTTGTTCTATTTTCTACCAGTAAACTCAGATAATTGTTATAACTTTGATTCCGGTGTTTTCAATTCCTTTCTGATTTAATAGAGACCAGCCTCATTCAACGAACGGCGCGGAGAGGGGGCTATCAGCCACCAGATAAGTGTTCAACTCCAACACAAGTCAATTCAAGTTCTTTAAATGTAGTCCCTTTTATGTGCGTTTGTGAATAAGTGTGTTTATGTGTAAACTCACTCATTCCCGTTTTTCTTTTCTCCTCCCCTGGTTGTCTCAAGCCGTGACCCCGGCCTCCTCACTTCTAATCGACCATGCCAACTCCTCTGATTCTGTCTTCTCTTCAGTCCATCATCTCTTGAATCCATCCGCTGTAAATCTTTTAGGCAGCCTTTGGCCCAGTTACATCTGCAGCCCACATCATGCCACTGTTCTTGTACTGCTTTGCATTTCATCTCCTCCTTTACAGTCTCTTCGCTGTTTTGATGGAGGGCGGATTCTGCTCTCATGTCCCACACTTTGCTCTTGTGCCAAATCTCGTGGCTCAGCTTGGAACTTCATGTCCTGTCTGAGGTACTGATGAGAGTATCTCTCTGTATGTCAGCATGCCGTTTGGTTCTGGATGCCAAAGGTGGAGATAGTTCTGGCTGCAGTCTTGTTGTTGTTGTTGGTTCAATGGAGAAGGAGGAGTCTCCTGTTGGGTTAGGTCTTTTGTCAGCTTGGAGGGTCGGGGTCGTAGCCTTTCTGACTCAGAGGGGAAGTCCAGGTTTCGGGACGCATTACCTATAGGAATTCTAACACACTGAGGTTAAATAAATCCAACCCTTTCCACTCTGTCTTTCTAATCATACTATCTGTGTTAGTTGTTAAATGCCATCTAAACAACACAATTAATGTCTACTAATGATATTACACAAACTCCTAAAAATTGTTTAATCTATTGTTACATATTTACCCAACATAACTCTTTCAGGAAACCATTTTCTCCTATAAATTGGAATACTTACATGTTTCAAGCATCACATATTCCACACACTACGAAAGAACATCTCTATATTTTCTCCAATATTTTAAATCCCACTGTTATTTAGAACAATAGTAAAAAACCTGCAGAGCAAACTAATCAGATCACAGTAATGTAGATTGACTCAAGTGTAGGCCTATGTCTACTTTCCATTATACTTATTACTTTTGGTGAACATTTATTTATATTATCTAAATTCCTTGTCTATGACATGCACATAGTTTGAGTGTAAAAATGTGTTTTTCTCTATCTATTTACACTCTACAGATGTTTGCTCATCTCCTGGTGCTGTTGTTCCTAAAAATGTTAGCAAACACAAAACTCCAACTACAATATTTATAGATAAACCGATTTAGCTAAATTAACTATTTTCTAATTCAAAATGTGACAAAAGAACAATGATTTGTCTTTCACAAGATGGTGGTCTAAAAGAATGACTCTTGACCTCATGGGGTCAAACAAAATGGATGTTGATCAAATGTAACATGTGGCCTGAAGAACAAAAGGACCTCTTAACATTAACACAATGGACTCTCAGAGATGAGATCTAGCCATGAGGTGGCTGACTTTAAAATGAACTGTAACAAAGAAACCACATGTGTGTGGGTAAATTATAGATTAGAAATATAACACAAAACAACACTACATTAAAATAATAACAATTCAAATGACTTTCTTTGAAAAGCATGAAAAACAAAACAACTTAATCTACTCTCAATGTTCATCTATACCATCACTGTGTATTTAATCAGTAGTTACCAGTTGTATCTTTACTCAAACTATTTCACCATCTAGTAATGCTAACTGGCTAGCTAACTAGCTTAGCAGTATAGCATTAACCTCATGTGACCTGGGGGGAGGGGAGGAGAACAATGGGAACACACAGCATGTGCAGATAAAAACCACACTGCTTGGAGACTGAGTTCAATACAAATTAAACCATACTACTTGTAGTCTGGCTTCAATAAAAATGTAACCAGACAAGGCCAGTTCATAACACATCAAACACATAGACTAACATGAATGGACCCAGTCCAGTGTAAAACAGATCAAGTCTGGTACCTACCCAGAGGTATTTAACACAAGGTGGACCCAGTCCTATCCCAGATAAAGGCTAGTACCTACCCAGAGGTATTAACACAAGATGGACCCAGTCCAGTGTAAACCAGATCAAATCTAGTGCCTCCCCAGAAGGTCTTAATACTATATAATATTCACATTAATCGGGCGGCGCCGAAGATACAACAGAGAGACAAATAGAAACACTACAATCTCCACACCACTCACAATCCGCACATTATCACCGCATCACTCCACAGACCCTATCACTATACAGCTCACTACCAACGCTTGCACCCAATTCATAAGTTATTTAACTATTCAGTTTTTGAATTAAACAGGTAACCGTCTCACCTTTCATTTAGGCCCTATGCAAACGCCAGCAGTGAGTCTGTAGCCTGTCCTCCCCTTTGTGCAGCCTGGTGTGATGCTAGTTAGATTGTAGACCTCCTCTCTCTTCCAGCTCTATCCCTCTTCAAGGCCCACCCAGGGACGCCAAATGTTAGTAATTCTTGTTTATTTAAGATAAGAAACCTTACATAATTGTCTTTCAACCTAGACTGTAGAATATTCAAACACCATATTATTGAAGTAAACACAGTTTATGACATTTGCAGCACTTCGAGAGATCGTGTTTCGAACAATCCACATTGCTCGCTAAGGAAATTGGATTAAAAAAGAATTTCAAACTGAGCAAAGATGCTGTTCCAACAATACTGCCAAGACCCCAATTGCCAGCACAAGCCACCACGCCGATTCCTCCACGTCCCCCGATGCAGAGTCCTCCACTAAAGCGATGGTGAAATGCATTCGCCTTAAGGGAGAGCGAAGGTAAGCCGCGCTACTTGTTGTTCAATGTTTACAAGCATAAAGCCTGAATCAAAATAACATGTAAAATCTCACACATTTATGAGTTGATGAAGTCATGATGCCATATATTATTGCATGCACTTTGCCCATGAACAGCATTTATAGTAAAATTATACCTCATACAACCGCTTCAAGTTATGAAAAATGTCAATATTATTACATAGGTATTGGAAACTTTGTTCAATGAAGCCGCTGACAGAACTGAGGATAGCGACAATCTATTGGACATCCACACTGGGGAGGAAGCTGTGTATACACCAGTAAGTATACAGAACGGACTGTGTAAAAATACAATTTGTATCTTCATCACATACATGTACATAATTCATATATTTAATTGTTTGATTTGATAGCATTGGTCTCTCAATCAATTCAACCACATGTTTTATTATTAATGTTATTAGATATTATATTATGTATACACTTGCAATACAATTTCAAGCTAGTTTCAAAGATTTATTAGTAAAGTTGTGCTGTGTTTTGTACATTTCAGAATGAAATTGCTGTGCAAACGAACCCCCCTCCACGAATACACCACAAGTCCATGCAGGCACAACCACGTTTCAGGTCAGCTGGACAGCAAGTTCGAATCCATGTTGGTTGTTCCAAAGGTCAGCATCATAATATTTAAATATTGATATGTAAGATACAAATACACATACATACATACATACATACATACATACATACATACATCCAGAGTCAAACATTACATATTAATATCACAGCAGTGACATTACCACATCAGCAGAGCTTATATCATATTTCAACATCAATCAAAACCACATCAACCATAGTGACCAATGTGAAACTATAGTCAGGGGTGCACATAACTTTCTCAGTGAGGTACTCAGATGAGTACCTGGAGTCAGTGTTTGGTAACTTCTGGCTCCACTCAAAGTTATTTGATGAAGCCCTCTGTATCGCGAACGTTAAAGGCGGGGGTGAGGGGGGGATGCTAGTGGAGCACTTCAGGAAAGTCGACGAAGTGCTAGTGGAGTACTTCGTGACCACAGAGTGTGAACGTTGTGAACGTTGTGATCAGCTGTTTTAGCGCAGTTCTCCAGTGGAGGGGGGGAGTCTCCCTCTGCAGCCGGTTGGCGTAGTTTTGGCACAATTCCGTTGTACAGACCGACGTTAACAGCAGCCCTGTCTGTGCACATGGAGACCGACCATGTCGTCCGGTGATCTAACCGCCTTCTGGAAAAGCTTCACAAGTACGTCGGTACGCAAATGCGCTTTGTGACACAAGTGACGGTACGCATTTCAGACTGTTGCCGCGCAGGCGTACCTGCGTACCAGTTATGTGCACCCCTGACTATAGTTTAACTTAAACAGAGTTTCTATTCAATTTCAAATCCAAATTATCAACTAATGTCAGCCTTTTCCAAGGAAGGGTATTCTTACCTCACTCTAAGACCAAGACCCTTCAGAAACTACGAGAGAGACCAGGAGTTGGGTCGAAAAGTACAAAGTACAAACCGGTTTTATTAAGGTTTAAACAAAAATGGAGGATGGAGGACACATTTGTGGAAATCGATCAAAACGAGGGGTTACGTATGGTAACCCTTGTTATATAAAAACAGGCGGAGCCCTCTACTGGACTCTATGGGTACTCCCCTCGATCCTATCATGCAAGCATTCATCCACTGAGACTTTCTAGACGTAGCCGGCCCCGGGGCGGGCCTACCTGAATGTGCGCGCATCTCACCGCATAAAAGGAGGCCTAGCCTCCTTACTGTCATCCTTTAGTTTCTCTTCAGCAAGCAGCATAGGACAGACAGGGCCCCTGAGTAGAGGGCTCCGCCTGTGTTTATATAACAATATATATCTCTCACAGGCTCCGCCCTCTACTGGACTCTATGGGTACAGTGGGCGGAGCCCCGATGTATACACGCGCTGTCGTCCCACAACAACACTGTTCCATCTCACTGTTTCTGACCGGCTTTCTGGTTAGCCGCCGCTGCGCCTCACTCACCTCTCCCTCGGCCGTAACCGTGGAGAGAAAAGAGGCTGCGGCTGGCAGAGCACACCCTGACGCGCTGACCCCACGGAGGTGTGCTATGACATGGAGGACCCCCCCCCCCCCCCCGCTTTAGGGGCCCACCTTCATCTGTGTCATCTCTGAGTACCACGGAGCCCTGACGCGATCCGGCGCTACTAGGATGACAGACGTTCCCGCATCACTGTCCCCAGGAGAGGGAGAATGAGACGCAGCGGTGGAAAGGCGTAGAGCAGCTTTCTTGGCCATGGCTCGTGTGCAGACGCCACCCCCCCCAAGGGCGGGTCGTCGCTCAGAGCCATGGAGAACCACAGCGCGCAGTGGCTGTTGCGCCAGCTGGCGAACAGATCCACCTCTAGTGTCCCGAACCGGGTGAAGCGCCTACTCGCCTGGCAGGGGCCCGCCCCTCAACATGAGGTCGGCCCCCCTGTTCTCCAGACCCGGAATGTGGAGGGCTCTCAGAGATAACACCACCTCTGAAGCCCATAACCACAATTTCTCCGCTGTGGTCAACAAAGCGGCGGAGCGGACTCCGCCCTGCCTGTTGATACATGCCACTGTGGTGCTGCTCCTGACCATTACATATCTGCCCTGAATTAAGGGTTTGAAATGCTGGAGGACTAACACTACTGCCCGTAGCTCTAGGAGGTTGCTGTGCCGTGTCCCTGTTAGAGACCAGCGCCCACCTATAGCTCTCCCCAGGCAGGTCCCTCCCCATCCCGTTCCGGATGCATCTCTGAACACTGTGATGTAGGAGGTCCCAGTCGGGACCCCCTCCGGAGGTGATCCGGGGACCCCCAGAACCGGAGGTTGCCCTCCACTGATGACTGATGGTCACCAGACGCCGTTTGTGTCTCGTGAGATCTAAACGCAGGCTGGAGAACCACCTCAGCAGTAACCCGAGCGGGACCACAACGTGAGCTGCCGCCATGAGACCCAGGGTCTGCATGATATTGAAAGCTGTCACTGTTGCCCCCTGTCGCAGTCTGCAAACTGCCCGAAGCAAGGATGCCTGTCTGCTCTCTGACAGGGTGGCGCGTAGCCTGCCTGCATCGAGCGCCTGTTGGTGAGGTATGGGGGTGCTTTTCTTCCAATTGATCACAAAACCCAACTTGGTTAGGTGTAGGATCAACTGGGCTGTATAAAACATTGCCCGTCCCCTGGACCTATGAGGACTATGAGGTCTGAAGTAAACAGATATGGTTCTAAACTGTATTTTAGTGAACTCCTTCTTCTAGAGCACATACCCATATTCTTTTCAAGGTTCTTTCTGGGCTCATTATATCTGTGCACAAGGTTTAATTGTCTGAGAAAGAATAGTTTATGTGAAAACTTCTTGGGAAAATAAGGGAGTGAATACCGGTGTAGAGAGAAGAGTGACTCTGCCCTTGTGAACTTTCAAATCAAAGAAGAAAACATACTTTTTCCCAGAACTCTGATTCGCTGTATTGGACCCGGCCAGAGGTGGATCCAACCAGTAAGGACACCTTGGGGAGTGAGCAGCTCACACAGCTCCTCCCCACGGACTCTCTGATTCGCTTCGGAGTAAAATGGGAAGGAAGAAGTCAACACATCTCCGCCCCAAAATATGGATATGAATACTGTTGTTTTTGTATGTAAAAATACTTCTTGTTTGCTGACTGGCTGGTCCCCATACCTGTATCGCACAGCAGTAGAAACTTGAAGTCCGGAGTACTCTGTAAAACTTGTATACGTGTTTTGTTTCCTACCAGTAAACTCAGATAATTGTTATAACTTTTGATTCCGGTGTTTTCAATTCCTTTCTTTATTAAATAGAGTCAGCCTCATCAAACGAACGGCGTGTAGCAGAGGGGGGGGCTTTCAGCCACCACCTAGGTGTTCTGCTCCAACAGGTCGTCCAGATAAAAGAAAACTCATGTCACGGCCGCGCAGCGGCTGGAGCGCTGTGGCCACACATTTGCTGAACGTGCGTGGGGACAGTGAGTAGCCGAACGGTAGCCTGTTGTACTCGCAGGCCACCCCCTGGAAGGCAAAACACAAATACTTTCTATGTTTCGGAGCAATCTTGACATGAAAGTAAGCGTCCCTCAGGTCGATGGTTGTAAACCAATCGCCTGGCTGCACCAGTCCCAGTAACTGTTTTATAGTTAACATCCGGAATTTTCTGCGTGCAATGTGGAGATTAAGACTGCGAAGATCCAGAATGGCCCTGAATTCGCCTGTCTTTTTGGGAACCAGGAAGTACAGCGAATAATGCCCCCCCTCTCTGTCTTGCGTGCACACAGCAGACACTGCCTGTTTTTGCACCAAGGCCTGAACCTCTGCTGAGAGAAAACCTATCTCCCCTCGGGATGATAGCCTGTGAACGGAGGAGGGATGTGTATAACTCAGTCTCAGCGTCCTGTCCATCGACTCCGTTAACACGCAGCTGCGCTCCCATTACCCATAACACTGTGTTAGGGGATGTGCAACCAGCTGTGGGGCCCCAGCGATAAAGCTGTGGTACTCTCTGGTGACCCGTTCCGCCGCAAAACCCCCCGCGAAGGGAAGCTCTGCCCATGGGGGGTCGACACAGAAAGGGCCGACTCTCTACTGAGGTCCTTGAACGCGCCGCGGTGCGCTATCGTAGGAGAGCGCGCTCCGCCATGATGCTTTCACCCAAACAGTGAAATGCATCAAGCGGAGCTTTTACACTCGCCGTTAAATGTTTCCTAACCCTGCTACGCCGGCCATAATGTCCCTGTACCCGCATAGCGCGGTTTATCACTCTCACCCGCGCATGCGCACTAGCTGCCTCCTTTACTGGAGTTACAACTGGAATACAAGTTACCTTTTTTATTTTGAAGAGAAGACTTTCATACCAAAGGGTCAAACAGGGAGGAGGCGGGATTCGCCCTCGCGTCCTGGCCTGAGAAATCACCTCTCTCCGGTACTGGGCCGGTACCTCGGGACGGACCGCGGAGGCAGAGGGCGCGTCAGGACACGGGGAGCTGGCGTCGCCCGTGCGCCGACAGGAGACGAGGTTCTGGAGTCGGCCGGTACGCCGACAGGACACGGGGAGCTGGCGTCGCCGGAGAGCCAGTACTGGAGCCGAAACTGGAGTCGGGACCATGGCTGCTGGGGCCGGCACTGGAGCCGGAACCATGGCTGCTGGGGCCGGTACTTGAGCCGGGACCATGGCTGTGTGGGCCGGTACTTGAGCCGGAACCATGGCTGCTGGGACCGGAACAGAAGCCGGGACCATGGCTGTGTGAGCCGGTACTGGAGCCGGAAACATGGCTGCTGGGACCGGAACTGAAGCCGCGACCATGGCTGTGTGGGCCGATACTGGAACCGGAACCATGGCTGTATGGGCCGGTACTAGAGCGCGGAACCATGGCTGTGTGGGCCGGTACTGAAAACGGATCCATGGCTGTGTGGGCCGGTACTGGAGCACGGAAACATGGCTGCTGGGACCGGAACTGGAGCTGGGACCATGGCTGTGTGAGCCGGTACTGGAGCCGGAAACATGGCTGCTGGGACCGGAACTGAAGCCGCGACCATGGCTGTGTGGGCCGATACTGGAACCGGAACCATGGCTGTGTGGGCCGGTACTAGAGCACGGAACCATGGCTGTGTGGGCCGGTACTGAAAACGGATCCATGGCTGTGTGGGCTGGTACTGGAGCACGGAAACATGGCTGCTGGGATCGGAACTGGAGCTGGGACCATGGCTGCTGGGACCGGAACTGGAGCTGGGACCATGGCTGCTGGGACCGGAACTGAAGCCGCGACCATGGCTGTGTGGGCCAGGTAATGGAGCACGGAAACATGGCTGTGTGGGCCGGTACTGGAGCACGGATGCATGACTGTGTGGACCGGTACTGGAGCACGGGCTGGTCTCCTGACCTTGCGTCTTTTAGAGGTCTTTTGGAGGCTCCGTGGACCTCCAAACGCCAGACGGGATCCCAAGAAAGGGTCAGAAAATGGAGACTGGCACTCAGGGCTACGTGAAAAAACTGAGAAATTCAGGCAACGAGCTCCTCAACCAAGGCATGTTGGCCACCTCCATTTGTGCTTTTTTGAGGATAGCCTCTTTGTCCCTTCTAGCCGAGGTTCTACTCCACTCAGCATGAAGACACCGAAGAGTGTACTGGTGATGGACATCCCCATCCCAGAGTTAAATACTCTCTGTAGTCGACTGGGTATTAAAGCCCTCACTGAACGGGAGCATCAATTCCTCAAGGAATACTGCACCGTCCTGAAACCACTCACAGTGGCGTTGGATATTCTGCAAGGGGAAGACAACTGCTACTACGGCAGTCTTCTACCAACGTTGGAAATTCTGATGTCTAGGACATTGGCACTACAAACTGGGCTTTGTCTACAAATGACAGCAGGTCTGCCAGATGCTAACGGTAAGCCGAACATAAGATTTGAAATATCAGAATGCATGCATGTTTTTTTGTGAAGTATTAGAAGTATTCGATGTTCTCGCACCCAGGAGAGGAGCTTAGAATGAAGAGACTAATGGACTCTCCGAAAAGGTTCAAATTGGTTGAGTTTAATTAAATGGCACGATG
>CALSBW010002001.1:264856-279208 GCA_943590975.1 Lindbergichthys nudifrons
CGGCTGGCCTCCTCTCGCAACACTGAGTGCAATCTACCGTTTTACCATAACATCTAGAGGGGCGCTGTTTCACTCTTTGTAAAATACTCAATGAGAATGGTCCCTTGCCTCACAATCCAATCAAATCGCATCAACTTAGTGGTGCAGTGACGCATCCTAAAACCCGGAAGTAAGCTGCGCTCGCGTTCCGTTGACAAAAAAGCAAAGGGATTTCTTCATAGAATTTTGGAAAATAGCTCGAAATAAGGTCTGTGGAAAACGAACATGTTAGATAAATGCACGTTTTGTTCAGCCGGATAATATCCACATGTCTACTCTACTTTTATAATTTTCGAATCATAAATCTAATCGATAGATAGATAGATAGCGTCACTGCACCTCTCTCACGCCGTTAGAAAGTAGCAAGCAACTGAAGCAAGTGCAATTATGGAGGGTGGAGATTTGGAGTATTTAATCAAAAATAATTGTAGTAAACTTCCGCTACAGCAGCAACTAAACATTTAATCTGATGAAAGGCCAATGCCCAAACTGGAGCTGTGTACAGCGAGGAAAAAAGGAGCGAATCGGACGTAAAACGTTAAAGGTCTCCTGATTTAGTTTGTGAATGAATGCTTATTAGAGTTTCGGCTGGAGAGTGCGTGCGGACCTGTCGGTTAGAAAGCAGGCGTGTGTAAGTCCTGCATCTGTATGATAAAAATGTGTGTAAAATGATACCGGGCGCTGTAATCACTCATCTGGTTACAGCGTTATATTGACCACCACACCCCCCACCCCAAAAAAAGGACGTATTATTGGCTTCCCCTAATGTTTTCCCCACACCACGCTACTGGTGATCCTTGTTTTCTTGGGAACTGGAGGTTTTGAAGCATGCTGGGACGTGGCATGTCGTGGCAGGGGGGTGTTAAAGATGTCAGTAAACACAGGAGACAGCTGATCAGCACAGAGCTTCAGGGTGGAGGGGGAGACATTGTCTGTCAGGGCCAGCCGCTTTTCTGCTATTGAGTTTTTTGAAAAGTCTGTTTACATCCCTTTCATTGATTGAGAGAGAATTTGGTGTGTCGGGGAGTTCAGTGGTGTGGGACACTGAAGGGGAGGGGGACGTGGAGGTGTGAGACTGAAGCTGTTGGGAGGTGTCATGGGGAATGGTGTAAACCTGGCATACCCCCCAACACTGCGCTACACTTTCGAGGTGTTCCAGAAACTTTTTCTCGGACTGGATGGGATTAAGCTGACCCCGAAAGTACAAGCTTTCATTTCATTTCATTTCAAACCTTTATTTATCCAGGTGTATCCCATTGAGATCATTGATCTCTTTTTCAAGGGAGACCTGCTCAAGTAGGTTCCACATGAAACGTAAAAACATAAACAGAACAACAAAAAGGACATCATACAACATCATTACAGGGATTACAATTTACATAACTATCCACATGAACAGGTACCAACAGCTTCCGATTGAGTAGCATCCAACCGAGCTTTAAAAACATTTAGTGGCACCAGGATTGCTCAGTTTCCATTTCAATTGCAGACTATTCCAGGACAGTGGAGCTGCGCATCTAAATGCTATCTTCCCTAAGACAGTCCTAGCAGTTGGCACATTTAATAAAACCACAGCATGTGATCTCAGGCAGTAGCCACTTACAATTCGCCGTGAGATCAGGGAGCAGATGTAGGATGGAAGTTTCCCTAACATGGCTTTGTATATAAAAATGTACCAGTGACTGAGCCTCCGTACAGTTAGCGAAGGCAAACCAGCCCTTGCATACAGGGTACAGTGATGGGTTAATGCTTTACAGTTTGTCACAAATCTCAGTGCACTGTGATACACAGCATCTAACTTGATCAGGCAATTGGCAGGTGCATTCATATAAATCAAATCACCATAGTCCAGTACAGGTAAAAAGGTCACAGTGACTAGCCTTTTCCTGGCCTCGAGCGAGAAACAGGACTTGTTCCTGTAGAAGAAACCTAGCCTAACCCTCAGTTTTTTAAGCAGGTTATTGACATGACGTTTAAAAGTGAGACAGTCATCAAGCCAGATACCAAGGTATTTGTAACAGGCAACCACTTCAAGTTTTGTTCCTTGCGTAGTTACAATATCTAGAACAGGCTCTGGTGTCTTTTTAGCTTTTGAAAAGAGCATTACCTTGGTTTTTATCAACATTTAAAAGAAGCTTTAGTTCAGAGAGCTGAGTCTGAATAATGTTAAAAACAGCTTGCAATTCAACAACAGCCTCCTTAATGGAGGGACGTGCACAGTACATAACGGTATCGTCCGCATAAAAATGTAAGGTTGCTCCATCGACATTTTCACCTAAACTATTGATGTAGATGGAGAATAAAAGTGGACCTAAAACAGAACCTTGAGGTACACCATTAGTAATGTTTAACCACTCAGAAGACAGCCCATCAAAATGAACAAATTGGGACCTTTCAGAGAGGTAGTTCACAAACCACCCTACTGCATGGCTGGATATGCCAATACTGAGTAGCCTCTGCTTTAAGATGCGATGATCGACGGTATCAAACGCTTTGGAAAGGTCAATAAATAGAGCTGCACAACTCTGCTTATTATCTAAAATACTCGCCACATCATTCACCACTTTCATTGTTGCAGTGATGGTGCTATGTTGCTTTCTGAAGCCTGACTGATGTTTAGACAGGATGTCAATTGTACATAAAAACACCTTTACCTGCTCACTCACTAGGCGTTCAAGAACCTTAGCCAGAACTGATAATTTAGAGATGGGCCTATAATTATTTAATAAAGTGGCCTCCCCACCTTTTAGTAGAGGCAGGAAATACGCTGACTTCCACAATTTTGGAATTGTGTTTGTGCTGAGGGAGAGGTTAAAAAGAGTAGTGAGAGGTGGAGCAATAACATCTGCAGCTATCTTTAAAAAGAAAGGTTCTACGTTGTCCGGGCCGGCCGGTTTCTTAGGATCTAACTTGGTTAAAGCTTCACGAACAACATCAACAGTAAAAGGAGTAAAACTAAAAGGGTTTTCCAAAACACGTTTTTCAGAGTCACAGACTGTGGTGTTCACAGAAGCAGAGTTAGTGACAGAATCAAACAGAGAGCCACAGGACACAAAATGCTCATTAAAACAATTTAACATAGTGGCCCTGTCCGATATAGTGCCAGATGCTGTGGTAAGGCACGGAGGTAGCTCATTACGGATATCACCGGTGGATTTTTATTTTTTCAGGCTTTCCAACATTTTCCAGGATTATTCAGGTTCTTTGTGGTAACTGACAGATAATACTTAGACTTAGCACTTTTTATTTGTGATGTGAAGCTATTTCTTAGCTGCCTAAAGCGTAGCCATTCTACCTCTGAGCCTGATTTCCTAGCCTTTGCCCAGGCCTTGTTTCTCTCATGTAGGAGACTAGATAATTCGGCAGAAAACCAAGGATTGTCTCGTCCCTTCACTCTAAATTTACGCAGGGGTGCATGTCTATCTATAATTTCCATAAAACCAAGATCAAAATAAGACCATGCAGTTTCTACATCAGCACACAGATCGATTTAACCCAATCAAAATCAAACAGATCATGTACAAAACCCTGCTCCACAAAATGTTTTTTGTCTCTCTTACTGATAATGCGAGGTTTAACCTTTTGGACTTTTGTGTCCCTAATTGTGGCTACAACACAGTGGTTACTCACATCATTTGCAAATACTCCCACAGATGAGTATTTATGGGGAACATTAGTTCAAATGAGATCAATTAAGGAGGATTTATTTGGGGACTTAATGTTAGGGCGAGTAGGACTGTCTATAATCTGATTAACATTCAGAGAGATACAAAGGTTTTTAAAATCCTCTGACAGAGAAGTTAACCAGTCCCAATTAAAATCACCAAGCAGCACTATTTCCTTGTAGTCAAGTTGAGATAAAAGTTTTGCCAATGAAGATAAAGAGTCCTTGACAGCTGAGGGGGGTCTGTAGCAGCCGACCACCATGAGCTGTTGACCCTTTGCTACTTCGATATTTAAGGCAAAAAATTCTAGTTGTTTACTAATAGATTTGGAAACCATCTTGGTTACACAAAACTTATTTTTCACATAAATGGCAACACCACCACCTTTTTTAGGACGGTCGGTACGATATACACTATAACCATTTAAGTAGATGTCAGAGGCCAAAATAGATTTATCTAGCCACGTTTCTGATAAGACAATGACATCAGCATCAGTCGAGCTCGCCCAAATGCAGACAAAATCTAACTTAGGTAACAGACTGCGCACATTTAAGTGAATGAATCCCAACCCAGATCTAGAAATAAAATCAGCAGGAGTAGCTATCTGACTACTACTGCTACTGGGCGGTCCAGGGTTTGGTTGTACATTCTCTGATAGTAATAATAGCAAAAAAAACAAGCACATTTTCCTCTTAACCGACACACATACATTGTCATCTGCTTTAAAGTCGCCAGCAAACTCCGCGAAAGTGAGATTAGAGCTCAAGAAGCAGTCCTGAAGAACCATCATAGCAGGCAAGTGAGAAAGACAAACATTTGTCGAACTGAATGTCTGTGACTAGGCAACCAGTAATTGTTTGTGTAACACATCCGAACCTTTACAGGGGATGTCCACTGCGGGCGGTAGAACAGACCTGAACCCAGTCGACTTCTCAGGATGACGAGAGAACTTCTCATAGTCCAAAACAGCTAACAGGCATAGCAGAATAACGATAGGGGCCATTTTCCCAGACCAGCACACAGTATCCGCGATGTTCCTGGGGCAAAAATCCTCCTCCTCACAGCAGCAAAGGACAGGCGAAAGCAGCAGCGTGGAAGCGCTCCGGTCTCTCCGTGGTATCCCCGGGGTAAAAGGTCTCCTCAGCAAAGCAGCACACAACACCGCAGCACACGACAGGTGGGAGCAGGCCTCCGCAACAGCAGAACCAGGACAGGTGGAAAGCAGGCCCCAGCCGTGGTAAATCCTCCTCCGCACAGCAGCACACGCCCGGTGGAAGCAGGCCCCAGCCCGAAGCGTGGAGCCACTCCGTCTCTCCGCGATGTCTCCGGGGGTAAAAATCCTCCTCAGCACAGCCGTACTCTACAGTTGGGAGCAGGCCGCAGCCGGTGGAGCCACTCCGTCTCTTCGCGACTTCTCCGGGGGAAAACCACCTCAGCACAGCCGTACTCGACAGGTGGGAGTAGGCCTCCGTAGACCGCAGACAACAGGACAGGACGGACCAACAGTGACACGGTCTCAACACGTCACTCGTGTTGAGACCGTCTTTAAAGTTGAACCTGCTGTCTTAAAGACATGGCAAAAAACTATCTTGGATCGTACGTCCCAACTGACTTCTTGATATGTACCTTCCACTGTCCTACATTGATGTTTACCTTCGCTGTTAATCAAAATGTTAAAATGCATTAAGGTTTTAATGGCATACTTAACCTGTTAAGCACCAAGCCTGTTTTTCATGTTTCAGGCTCGAAAATGACATGCCCAAAACAAATGACTACAACTTAACTTCTAAAAGGGTTATATGAATAATTTATTTTATCAAAGCAAGGTTACATCTGTGAGTTGGATGTAGAAGTGTCAGAATCAATATAGATTGTTCTCAGTCAGAGTAAATTCAGATGGAACATAGTAAAAAAAGGTAAATTCTTACATCTGCCTAAAAAAAAAACATTACTTATAGTGAAAACCACCCTTGAATGATGGGATAGTAGACTAAAAGCTTTAGGAATCCAAAGTACAACATATAATAAGTACCCTGTATCGAGATTGATGCAAAACAAGTGACATTTGACCTTTTTAGCCATGTTTAGCAAAAAAAAAAAACACCTCTGGGTTGATTTGGGTGTAAATGGGCGTTTTTACCTTTTCTCTGGAACCCATTGGTCGATTTTGGTGATTGTAATCTCTTCCTGACCGTTAGAGCCAATATAATCGAAGGGGGGTTTTCACATAGACACCAATGTTAACATCAAAAGTTGGGGGCTTTGCGCATGCAGGTTTGCATCAGAGTGAAGCGATCTCTCGCTCTGACATCTGGAAACGGAAAAGCAGTTTTATTGCTTATGGATTATCAGAAATCATTTCAAAGAGGACACAGACACATTGGATTAACCTATGGATTAACTGCAGCATCGTTTTTTATCGTTTTAATGCCATTGAAGACCCATTTTGACCAGACAAAGACCAAGGTAAGCCATGTTAGCGTTTGTGGCTACCTAGCGCCACATGTTTTGATGTACGTTTTCGTTTATAGAGTCGCGAGTTTTTATCATGGAGTGTTGATGTGGGCACCCATCGATTCTGTGTCTCCTTACGATCATAATCGATATGTTTGATCTGCATCTAGGATAAGTAATAAGGGAGTTATGAGTGAGTTTCGGTGCAGTGATAGGTTAGCATTTTTTCGCTCGTGGCTAATTCAGAGGTTGAGTTTTATTAAATATTAACATTCCTTAGACGTTGTTTCCTGCAAATGACGCGTTTATCCGCCCGGTACCGGGGGGGCGGTGCGTAAGAGGTTAAAGTGCACCAATTCAGAGTGCCAGTTTAAATGTTGCAATTGCTCAGTTTCAGGGAGCTGTATGTTTTTATTGAATGTTTAAAAAGAACCACTCTAAATCTATGTTGATGGAGTAGATTTGTCTTGTGGCAGTGATATTTTTATTTTATATTTTTGATAAGTTAATAGTGATTGAATTGTTTTACAGAACAGCAGACCCATGGGTTATTTTTTATTATGACTGCTGAGATTATATTTTTTATGATGACTGCTGAGATTTAGCTTATTGAGTATCCAGACTTCAAGGTTCAGTGTGTAGTATTTGGGGTTTTATATGTTATCTTTTAGCAAAAATTATTTGTTTAATTGTATTGTATTTTAGCTGTGTGATTTGTGCTCAATGTATATTAAATGCATAGATTATTACATTTTTTAGGTAACATTTTTCAAAAGCAAATGAGTAACAATTACATAATTAAAGTGAGTAATATAGCTTCAAACAAATGAGAATTCAAAATGTTAAACAGAAAGTGTTGTGCACCGACAGAAATGTTAAGAGAGTTTCATTTTCATGTTGTTTTATGGTTGTTTTTGTCACTCACCATTTACCTGTCATTCCAGGTCACCTGATTATCTACCTCTTGTGTGTCTCCTGTGCTCATCAGCACCAGCCTCGCCCCTGATTGTTTCCACCTGTGTCTTGTTATCCTGTGTTTAAATTCCCCAGTCTCCCATGTGTTCTTCGTCAGTTCGTCTTGTCTCATGCCTAGGTCAGATCTATGCTCTCCTTGATACCAAGATGTTCTGGTTCCTCACTACGTGAACAATTTTCTTTAGTTCACTTTTTGTCATCTCATCTAGAGATTTGATAGTGTTTATTTCTGTTCATCTTTTTGAAAATAAAGTATCTTACAAATACTTTACCTCTGTCTCCTGGGTCGTGCAATTGGGTCCTATACCTTGAGTTTCTGAGTTCGTAACAGAAAGAATATGATCAAATCTACTTATTTACTTCACAACAGTAACTATTACAGATATATAAGATGTACTTAATAATTTGATAACAGTGATGTTCCTGTCCATGAAGAAAATAATTAGACTTTACTTAATTAGTTAAAATAAATATAACGTGTAACTTGAACATTATTAAGTAAGATTTACTTAATATCTTCACAAATGTTACGTCTGGTGATAAGTAAATGTTACTTGATACTGGAAAGTAAGTTCTACTTGATATTACAGCAGTAAAATATACTTAAACAATGTGAGTGCAAATACTTACTAGGATTTAATCACGTAAATCCTACAAGTCGTTTCTTTCAGTGTAGTAATGACAAATACTGCAGGAAGAAGCAAACCAAATCGCAGGCTAGAGTTCTTTGTAGATATCTGTTCAGGCAGCACGTATAGTTGTTGGACTTCCATTGCCAAGTCCTGCAGATACTGCCGTGATGAAACGCCATATCATGGATTGTCAAGGATTATTTCTGAAACAGTATGGAGCTCAAAGGCTTTCTCTCTTGCCGGTTATACCGCAAGGTGAGTTCCTTTTTTATATCCTGCTTCTTCACACACATGCTCTCTCCAGTACAGGTTAGCTCTGCTAATGTAAACACCGACGATAACACGTCCAAAACAGTCGGGCATTGTTTCTGATAGCAACGTTTCTGATGCTGTGGGTGCTGTGGGTCCGCATTGCTGATTTGACATCATATCTGACGCAAATCTGGATCAGCTCCGTTGTACCCCCGTTTTTAGAGATTTGGGTACGGAGGAAAAGAGAGAGGGTACAACGGTGTGTCAGGGAACTCACGCAGTTCCCTTTTTGATGTCTTTCATCTTTTGATAAAAGACATCAAAAAGTGCATTTTGCATGATAGGTCCCCTTTAAAAAACGGACTTAGTCCCCTGCTTCAGCTTCTCCCTTCAGCCGACTGATCCTGATGTTACTCCTTCTTCCTCTGCTCTCGAGGTCAATATTTTCCGTAAAGCTTCACATCTCTGGAGAGTTGTTTTACTGTAGCACCGTCGGTACCACTTTACAATAAGACTACCCTTATAAAGGGTTTACGAATAGCAGAGGTGGGAGTAAGTCCTACATGTGCAAGTCATGAGCAAGTCTCAAGTCTTGACCTACAAGTATCAAGCAAGTCCCAAGTCACTGTGGTGAGAGTCAAGCAAGTCAAGTCAAGTCATACGAAATTCTGATGAATAAGCCCAGTTTCCGCATTTAAATCAGTTAAAAGACAGTGGTTATGAAAATGGATTCAACCCACACTATGATCTTCATTACATACACAGTTAATCATTTGAAATCTAATTTAGACCGATGACAATCATATTAGATCAATATTAACCCTAGAACTGCAGACAATATAGCTAGGACTCAATCAAACAGTCTGTTCAAAAAGGCAGAATTCCAGGTAAGAAAATCGTATATGGCATTTGCAATTACACATATTTCATTTAAATGTCTGTTAACACTAGAACCGCCAACAGCGTCAGCACCTACAGAGATATCATTTTCAAATCATTTCATTTGTTCCTCTTCATCATTTCCTTATAAACTAAGTAGGACGATTTAAAACTCACTTAATTGGGTTAATTTAGAAATTGCTTCAGTTTATCATCATAACAGATCAAAAAGTTCAGCTTCATTTTACAATAAATCAAGGAATGATGCACTTCTACAAACAAAAACAACATAATTAAAACATTTAAACAAACTACTAAAAGTAGATGAACTACATGATTCAAAAGTTTACGGTAACTTCTGATAATAACACAGGGGAAATAAACGAGGCGTCTCTTTTCCTCTCTCTCTCTCTCTCTCTCTCTCTCTCTCTCTCTCTCTCTCTCTCCCTCTCCCGACAGCCCGTCAGTATCACGGTTAGTACAAATGAATCCCTTGGCGGGTCTAGTGTTAATTTACCGTTTTGTCTTCTCTTTGCAATGCTTCATCGATTTGAAACCAAGTCTGACGTAGCTTAAACTTAAAGTTAGCTTTCTAGCTAACACAACACATTCACCTTTCTCTGTGGGTTTTTTTGTAGTGACGAATGAAGTTGGATGTTGTGGTGGTCGTGTCAATGATCTTTATGCTGCAGACCCTGCATACCGCTGTTCTCTTCTTATTAGCGTCATCGACAACATAATCCTTGAATCCAAACTTGACTATTTGTGGAGTAACGCTAGCCGCTGCCATGTTAACTGACACTCCTGCCGTCTAGTGGGTTGCACGGCGCTATAATCACCCAATCACGTTTCGAAAAAACTAAATGTAATATCTCAATACAAAAACAAACGCAAATATTTAATTTGAAAAAGTCAAGTCCTTTCAAGTCATCTGTCTCAAGCTTAAGTCAAGTCTCAAGTCATGAAGTCAAAGTCAAGTCAAGTCTTTTATCAATGTTAGTCAAGCAAGTCTCAAGTCCAAAAATATGCGACTCGAGTCTGACTCGAGTCAAGTCATGTGACTCGAGTCCCCACCTCTGACGAATAGTTTGTAATTAATGTATTAATTAGGTTGTGAACACTTTATAAATCATTAATAAGCTTTTATAAGACATGAGATAAACAGGGCAACTGTGACCGGTTGCTTGCCAAATAGTGAGCCCACATTTATCTTTACTGCTAAGCCTTAAAGTAAGCTACTTGGCTTACTTTATCTTCTTCATCATCCAGCATCCTTGGTATCTGTTGTTCACTGAGTTGATTCTCCCCCCTTCCATCTTGATCTTTCTTGGCATCTCTTATGACTATTTATGAATTAGTTACTAACATTTATAACTGCCAAAAGGGAGCCTTATTATAAAGTGTAAAACACATTCCCATTTATGAATGAGTCACAACCATGGCAAAGAAAAAACCTAGCCAAAATATATGTTGGCGCCATAGCCGCGGGAAGTAGGGGTGCTGGGGGTGCTGCAGCACCCCCTAGAATCTGGAGAATCACAGAACGACCGGTCGCCAAAGGCCGTTGACGGCCAGCTCGGTTAAACGGCATCATTGAAGTTGTGCTGACAGATGACAGAGGTCCACCGTGACACGGTGTTAAATATAAAATATGAATGTTATTTATATTTTGCTGTCACTTAACCTGTTAAGCCCTGAGCCTGTTTTTCAGGTCTCAGGCTCGAAAATGACATTCACAGAACAAATGACCATATTTTCCTTCTAAAAGGGTTAAATTAATAATCTTTTTTCTCAAAGTAATGATAAACCTGTGAGTTGGATGTAGAAAAGTCAGAATCAATATAGATGTTTTTTATTTTAAAGAAAATTCCGATTGAACATAGTAAAAAAACTGTAAATTATAGTGTCCGTCCAAAAATTATTTTTTACTTATAGTGAAAACTACCCTTGGATGATGGGTTAGTAGACTAAAAGCTTTAGGAATCCAAAGTACAACATATAAGTACCCTGTATCAAGATTGATGCAAAACAAGTGACATTTGACCTTTTTAGAGAGATTTAGCACAAAAAAACCCACTTCTGGGGTCATTTGGGTGGATTTTCCATATCTCTGGCCCCCCTTTGTCGATTTTAATGGTTGACACCTCTTTCTGACCGTTAGAGCCAATAGAATCGAAGGGGGATTCCCCCACACACACATGTTAACAAACAAAGTGGGGGCTTCGCGCATGCAGTTTTGCATCAGAGCGAACCTAGACTCTAGCTCTGACATCTGGAAACGGAAAAGCAGTTTTATTGTTTATGGATTATCAGAAATAATTTCAAAGGGACACATACACATTGGATTAACCTATGGATTAACTTCAGCAGCGTTTTTATCGTTTTAATGCCATTGAAGACCACTTTTGACCAGACTACAACACAGGTAAGCCATGTTAGCGTTTTTAGCTACCTAGCGCCACATGTTTTGATGTCTGTTTTTGTTTATAAAGTAGCGAGTTTGTATCATTGAGTGATAATGTATGTACCCATCGATTCTGTGTCACCTCACGATGTGAATCGATGTGTTGGATGTGCAGAAAAGATAAATAATAAGGTTTTGTGAGTGATTTTCGGTGCAGTAATCTGTTAGCATTTTTCGCTCGTTGCTAATTCAGAGGCTCAGCGTTAGCATTGTGGGTTTTATTTTGAAAAATAAATAAAAATGATCAGTTAGATGAGTTTCTTCCCGTTACATGGATATAAAACATTCATAGTTTATTAAATGAACATGCCCTCAGACACTGTTTCCTGCAAGATGTTGCGGGAGGGCCCCGGTACCGGGGTCTCTCGGGCTAAACAGGTTAATGATACGTTAAATACATTAAGTGACTTAGTCGAGCTAAGATACATGTGAAGGTAGCTAGTTAGTGCTCTTACATGTGATGCCTCCTCCAAACAGCATTATAACCAGACTGTATCACTAAAACTATAAGTACCAGTTCTAGATCCTTGACTTAAGACAAACAATTCAAAAGACAAGATCAACTAATTGTATTTAAAGACCAAACTTTATTTCAAGGTGCCTCTTAACCTGAGATATTAGTTATAGCTACAGTAATAGCTACAGAAATAGTATTGACAATCTAAACAAAACTGAGCAACTCAACAGTTAACTTTATATTTCTTATTGTCTCTAAAGCATTTATTATTTTCATTTTCCCCCTCTCATATTCACAGCGTGGACGGACTGAGACAGCGTGGTGTCCAGAGAGCTGCAGAGACTTCAGGGGGAAACCTCAGTGTGATGGACGTCCTATCTCTCACGTTAAAATACCCTTATTACTTATACTAGATACTTATATATCTGCACAAACAAGATATCGATTAGCAAACTGAGATTCCACAGATTCTACAGGTATTAGTATCATTACTGACCGATCCGAACTCGCGACATGAGAAGCTAACACAGACATCACACCATGTAGCATTAGGTAGCCAACACGGCAATATGTCTTACCTTTGTTGTTTTCTGATCAAAAGTTGTCTTCAATGGCATTACAACGATAAAAACGCTGCTGAAGGTTAATCCATAGGTTAATCCAATGTGTCTGTGTCACTTTGAAATGATTACTGATAATCCATCAGCAATAAACCTAGTTTTCAGTTTTCAGATTTCAGAGCATAAGATAGGTTTCGCTTTGGGCAAACTGCGTGCGCATAGCTCTCACTTCTCAATGGTAACATGTGTGTGCATTTGGAAATTCCCCTTCGATTCTATTGGCTCTAATGGTTGAAAAGAGATGTCAATCATCAAAATCGACCAATGGGTTCCAGAGAAACGGCAAATACACCCATGTCCACCCAAATGACCCGAGGTGTTTTTATTTTTGCTAAATCTCTCTAAAAAGGTAAAATGTCACTTGTTTTGCATCAATCTTGATACAGGGTACTTATATGTTATAGTTTGGATTCCTAAAGCTTTTAGTCTACTATCCCATCATTCAAGGGTGGTTTTCACTACAAGTAATGGTTTATTTTTGGACGGACACTATAATTTACATTTGTTTTACTATGTTCAGTCTGAATTTACTTTAAAATAAAGAAAGATCTATATTGATTCTGACTTTTCTACATCCAACTCGCAGGTTTATCATTGCTTTGAGAAATAAGATTAATTTACCCCTTTTAGAAGGGAAGTTATAGTCATTTTCGAGCCTGAGACCTGAAAAACAGGCTTGGGGCTTAACAGGTTAATGATTAATTAATTAATAATAATTAAAGTGTTTACAACCTAATTAATAACCTAATTATAAACCCTTTATGAATCCTTTATAAGGGTAGTCTTATTGTAAGTGGTACCGCACCGTCGGTGTTGGCTTGGCCTTCTAGTGATGTACCCCCTTTGAAACATTTTCTCAGCCAAGTACCCCCTGACCGACCCCGAACATTTTTGATAGAAAAAAAGCCTATATAAATAATTACAATATAGTGATGTTCCATCAGTGTGAGATTTATTAACTCCTTCATCCATGAATTACAACAAACAAAGAACATAACGACAGGAGGCCTCACACAAATATGTGGATCCAAAGGGCAGTAGCTGCTCCAAAGCTGTTTTTCACAGCTCAGGATGGTCCTTTTTCACACACACCCAAAACTGCGTGAGAGTGGGATTTTCAAATGTCATCTTTAGGCCACGGTCAGATGACACATTCAAGAGTTTTTCCTGGCGACAGAGAGGAAGCATTTTTCTGTTTGCTTCTGCCAGAAGAAATGGGTTTCTTACCCAATCAAGCTGTGCAAGTTTGTCCTCCATGTCAGGAAAGTACTGTGAGGATCCACAGTCCTTTGTTTCCCCTGTGTGTTTGTTTTTGTCTGTCTGTGTGTCTGTCTTCCTGGCTGGGTGTGGCTGACCTACTTTTGGATTCCCGCCTCCACACCTCCTCAGCTGCTGCTCGTCACCCTGATTGTAACTACTCTCCTACACCTGCATATAAACCCGGTTCCCTCATCCAGTATTCGCCAGTTCGTCGTCTAATCACCAGTGGTAAAACGTCTCGGCTAACTTAGCTTCTAGCTAAACCTTGTTCTCTAAAGTTTTTGTTGCAATTCTAACCTTGTGCTCTCCCTGTCCAGTGACCAACTACCTGCTCCTCTGCCTGCCGCGCCCAGCCGCCTTCCCTCCTGCTGTGTTCCTCCATGTTCCCTCGCTCCCCTGGCTCCCCTGGCTCAGCCTGCTCCCTCGGCACCCCGGATCTCAGGATTCTGTCCTCCACCCCAGCACATGGTACAATCTCTGGCCCAGGCTTTTTGGATTCCCTTTTCCCCTGTTTTTGGATTATTCACTCCTGCTTTGTCCCTTGCTTCAGCCCAACCCCCACAGACCAAGCCTGTTTGAAAAAATAAACAGTTTGTTCAAACTAAACTTCAGTCTCCGTGCCCAGTGTTCAGTATTGCGGGTTCACTCCAGTTGC
>CALSBW010002001.1:299208-316195 GCA_943590975.1 Lindbergichthys nudifrons
GAAAGATTAAATCATCTTTCTTTGTTAAGAGCTGTCCTCAATTTTTAGTTTTTTCACTAAAACACTGTACTTTGACAACATAAAGTACTCATTCTAAAGACAGGAGCTCTGAAAGCAAAACTCAGTGTACCTTGTTTATTATATATCTTCATCTTATTAAATAACTAACGACTGTTTCATTATCTTTCCTGTCAACTGAGCAATGAAGAAAAGTTTCCTTTTAAAGCAGCATTTTCTTGAAGCGTCAGCTTTAATGTCAGACGATGACAGACAAGGGAGTCTTGTGGGAGGAGAGGTGGTGGGGATCTATCTTTTGAGCTGTCTTTTCACTCTCCTCATCTAGACGCAAACTCTTTGTTCCTGTTCAGGTTTCTTCTTGAAGATATTATAAATATATACCTTTCTGCTCCCATCTATCCACCTAGCTCCACTCACACTTAATACTTTGTCACAGGAGGCCTGTGGAACTGCCGCTCTGCTACTTGAAATATTGAGTTCAGTTCTGGCTATGCCTTCCCACAATCCCTGGATGCTCTCACTGAAGCTTGATCACAGCAGATGGTACCTCCACTCCTGCTGCTCTTTTCACCAGCTTACTCCCTGACCTACCGGCAGAGGAGGCGGCACTGGATTACTGATCTCAAATTATCTCAAGATATCAAATTATAAATATAATAGGATGCCATATTATCTGCCCTGAGATTCAAAATTGCATTTAGTTGTGCACCTGTGTTGCAACATTACAATTAGTTATCATTCAAGCATTTAGGCAGTGGTCCCAAACCATTGGTCTGGGGACTGGTACTGCTCCGTGGGTTATTTGTTATCAGGCCGCACAGAAAGATTGAATAAAAACACATTTTATTGATTATCAGTTTGAAATATGTGTTATTTTGGAAAATGACTGGATACATCCGACTGAGCATCTGTGTCTGTTGACAAGACGCTCGTCTCAGTCACGTGATACTTTACTTAAAAAAAAAAAAAAAGCGCGCAGGCGCGAACTCATTGATGAACAGGTGGCCTTAAAAGTATGTTTCCCACAACAACTCTGCCGGTGTTCTGGATTAAAACCATGGCAGATTATCCTGCACTGAAAACCCTGTTTCTATTTCCAACATCCCGTCTTTGTGAAGCGTTTTTTCCCCCGGTCTAAAGATTTTGTTCAGAAATCTATCGCCCAGCCCGCCTTCATATTTGTTTATGCCTGATGTATCATTTTATTTCGTCATATCTATCCCCCACACCTTGAAGGCCCGTCCGTGAACTATTGTCTTACCGGTCCATGGCGCAAAAAAGGTTGGGGACTGCTGAGGACCTTATTAGCTATTAACTATTGCTGACTTCAACATTGTAAAGCGTTACCACATTTTTATTTTAGATATTCTTTTAAATTGAGACCCATTCCTATGGCATGCATACCCAACATGAGCTGCTAGTGATCCCCGTTTAAAGAGAAAAGAAGAGGGAGATGAGGAGAGTGAGATAGATATGAATATAGAAAGCTAGCTTTAATGAGTGGGTGATCAGCAAATAGCAAACGTGCATAAAGTCAATTGTGGGGGGATGTTACAAATCAATGAACAGAATTGCTTGGAGTTTTGCATCATAGTAATACAATCTTTGATTATTATTTCATATGAATATAGCTGAGCATGGTGGCAGGGGTCTTCTATATACTCTTAGCAGTGTGTTAAATGGTAAATGGACTGTACTTACAGTCTTCTCGACCCCTCAAAGCGCTCTACATACTACCAGTCATTCACCCATTCATACCAGCACCACTTGCTAGAGCAAGAAAGGCCTGTCTGTGAACTAACATTTAGACACACTCACACACCGTTGGCCATCGGGAGCATCTCAGGGGTTCAGTATCTTGCCCAAGGACACATTGACATGTTGACTGCAAGGCTGGGATTGAACCCACAACCTTCTGGTTGAGAGAAGATCGCACTTCCTCCCAGCCACAGTCCCCAGTGTTAATTGAAGATATTAGTTTTATTCTTCACCATTTTATAAAAAAAACAAAAAATATGTCTCATTAGAATATGGTATAAATCTATACATTTTGAAAACGGAGGGAGAGAGAGATTTAAAATACAACAACTTTTACTGAGGCCACTCAATGCAGTGAGATGTACTGTAGCATTACAGGACCAAAGCATCATGAAGTATGTTGCAGTATGGGCAAAAGTGAAGACACATTTGAGGCAGATGAAACCATTGAGGACCATTGATATGTTGTGAATGAGTATGAATTCTGGTTTGGAGGAACTAACATTATCTTTGTGTTAAGGATACCTGGCCATGGTGCCTGATACTGCAACATCATATAACTCAATAAGCTTTGGGCTAGGGGTGGGCGGATCGATCCCAAAATATTGATACTTCCGATATTACGTTACGTTTCAAAATATCGATACTAGAGCCAATAGGATCGATACTTTTATACTTTTTCCCCCTCTCCTCTACTCGTCAATTCCATCAAAAACTATGTGCAGACGAACACAAGTATATACGCTCTTTTCTTCTCTCTCCACTGCTGTCCTCCTCTCCCGAGGCTCGTGCACGCGCAGCGCGCTCCCTGTCTGAACGCCGATTATCAAGCTGACTGACAGCAGCCAGCAGGACAGCAGCAGCCAGCGACTCGCGAGTGCAACACACACACGCGCATGATGGCTGAGAGAAAGAGGAGCGTTGTGTGGAGCTATTTTACAACTGGCAATGAAAACTTAGCGAACTGTGATGTGTGCAAGAAGACATTTCGCTACTGTGGCCACTTTGTAATGTTATTTTTCATGTTTGCACTTTAAATTTGCAAAAGTAAAACGTTTATTTGTCTATAAAAACTGTCCTGTCTTTAATCATGAAAATGAATTCAGATTTAGTCTATTTATGATGCATTCAGCAAAAAAATCATGTCATGCAGCTCTCCCCTATATGAAAGTACATAAGACGCTTTTCATTTTAAAAAGTATCGGTATCGGCGATACTGGCCCTGAAATACTTGGTATCGGATCGAATCCAGATTTTGTGGTATCGCCCACCCCTACTTTGGGCTACTTTCCTTTTGAAATAATTTGTTATGAGTTTAGCTTTTGTTGCTGAACGAGAGAAACAATGTTCAATACATGTAATATAGGATATCACTTTGTTGTGAGGCTTAACTAAAATATGGTGGTGTACCTCATTCCTATCCTTAAAGGAACAGAAATGATATTGATGAATACAAGTAGATTCAGTTCATTCACTCGGTAGAGAATAAGAGACATCTATACAAGCCAATCCCCAACACTAATGCATTGTGGTCCAAGCAGAAACATCTAGAAGGTTAAACAGAAACAACAGTTGAGAAGCTGAAGTAGGGGAGTAGGAAGTGGAGTGGCTGTGCTCCATCCGTCGACGGTCTCTATTCTATTGATGTGTTGTTATGGTGAACCTATCTTCAGAGGATAAGGATATGGAGTGTAATGAGTGTGCAAGGGCCGGCCTTGATTTTGTTTCCAGACTAATTTACGTATTACATACGTAGACACTACGTATGTCTAGGTGGGAAAGATTTGCCGAGTGAGGTGACAATAGGAGTGTCTTCTGACGCTAACATGTGTATAATGGGGTACACTTCTCCTGTTTATTTAAAACAACCACATTCTGGCTAGGTCTCCTGACTTTGAGGGGAAGGTTATGTCATGCAACAGAAGTTTTCCCCTGGTCTTTTCCACGTTGACCCACTATTCCAAGGTTGAGTGCCCAGGTTCAGCTCATCCTTCCCTAAAGGCAGACTTGCTAGTCCTTTCTGTTGTAGAAATCAAAATAACTCAGGTGAAGTATAAATGTGCACCTGGGCCTCACATTTGTCCCCACAGTGTCTTCCACCAGGCCATGCAGAGCTGTGACATCCCATACTGGATGTGTTGTAACAGGTCAATCATCTCAAAAGCAACAGTGGTGTTCATCACAGCAACACAGCTGTGTTTTATTAACGCTGTTTGATAATGCTGCCGTCCAAACCATCCTATCCTGAAAATGAAATCATGGGACTGCCTAGTGAAAAGCTGACATCACGGCAGATGGAAGTGATCGGTCAGAGAGTCGGTCCATAAAAGAGGATGATTGGCTCGAACGTAAGAAAGTTTGATCAGGGAACTAAACAAAGTAAAAATGGAAAAGCAGATGGGAAAGAGGCTGAATAGAGCAGAAGAGAGGAGTGTGAAGAAGGAAGCGGGACAGAGGAGTGAGGGAGTGAGGAGAGGTTATGAGTGGACAAAGGAGTTTCACAGCCATACACAGGTTAGATCATATCCAGATACTTTGCATGCAGTGTTGCAGTGTCCTGAACATCTAGTGAATCATACCATCACAGTGCCGCCAACCTCAGTTATTACTTTGGTCTTCTTTTTATGATCATTTTAACATGCAAAAAGTATAACATAATAATACCAACATTAATAAATTGGAAACAAAGCAGTAGCGTAAGCTTTTCGGAACTGAAGCTTGGCATCGAATTAAAAAAAGATCCTAAAATGTTTGCATAAAAGTCATTATATTGTAAATGTATATGTTGCAATAAAAAAAAAAATAGGCCCAGACAATTTTTTGCCTTAAATAAAACGGTTATCTTTTCTATGAGGCCTCAATACCTCTTTTTAAGATAACTACTATTTTCATTGTTTAATTATCTCTTCTTTGATTTGGTCATTCAATGCCACAACTGCCATTAAAACTAAATGCTCAACAGCATACCAGATCAAGTTCCACTTTGAACCATTGGCCATATTCAAATGCAATGTGTCCTTGAAGCTGCTGGGCACCACCATAATGATACTGCAGCTGCTGTTTGATGGTATGAATGGATACCAATTGAAAGTTCATTCTAAACAATGTGTATGACTGTGAGGTGAGGAACGTTTCAGCCATCAATCATCACTCTCCTACCCGTGTTAGATCTTGACACTCTCAATGCCGTAAACGTTGTAGCCCTCTTTATAGGTGGCGTAGTTTGGCTGGTGGCTGGGGGACAGCAGGTTGAAGTTGGGGGCATGTTGAGGAGAAGACAAAGTGTGTGTGTAGTTTCCTGTGTGCTGGGGGGAGGACAATGTGTTGGCTGCCACCTTCATAACAAACATAAAATGATTGGTATTACTATACTGTGCTTATTGAACAAATCATCTTTAGAAGTGTGACCAATAATAGTTTACTGCAGAGAGAGAGAGGGAGAGATTTGTATTACCCCATCTCTAAAAGGGCTGACAAAGTCCACCCTCAAACGTACAGATGAGTGAACATGAACAGTACGAGTAATGGCAACATGCTTTCCTTCCTGACCAAGCACAATGTCTGCAGGAAAACATTTAACCCCCACACATCCTTCTTTTTTTCCAAAACACATTTCTTAAAAACTACACCACAAATAAAAGAGGGAACACATTTTGATGTTATAGTGACAATGTATTTCACAGCAGGCTTTTTATAAAATGATCAAGTTGCCACTGGTGCTTTTATAAAGTGGTGTAGGGGGTAAGAGTTATGACATTATTAAATGCATTAGGAATTGGCTCCAAATGAACTGAAATCTTGAACTGAGGTCGAGTAAGACAGGGACAGTCGGAGTACAACACTGTTCACATGAACCAATAATCAGTCTGTCGCCCAAGGCTCATCCTTCATAGCATTGCAGAGATATTTAAATAACTGCTCTTCATCAACGATCTAGTTCTGTTCCAACAGATAAGTGTTTACCCAGAGCCTGTCCCACCTACAGCAGGAAGAAGAGGACAAAGGGACACTGAGAGTGAATGTGGAAGAGACCAGCATTATGGTATTTCAGAGGAGAGTAGATCTCAGGGAAATAGGCCGAGATACAACTTTTTCTGGAAAACACCAAGCTACAACAAAATTATCATAGGGGTTAGAATTAGTGCATCAGGGAGATTTATCTTGGCCATAAACACACTCTGCAACAAAGCAAAGCCAATTCGGAAAAATGAATATCCCCACAAGAATTTGGGTAAATATTTGAAATGAAACACAAATTATGTTTTATGGACACAAAACATGAAGCCCTATTTTAAAACTAGAAACTTGGACAAAACTCCTCCTGAAAATATAAATTGGAATTTTGTAAAATCATTTAAAGGAAAACACCTCAAGCAATGAGTGTAGCGCACTGTGAAAATCATAATCCAAAAACACATATTATTGTGAGATTATTGAGATTAAAATATATTGCACAAATACAAATTCCTCTCTTTTCAATTACTGTAAAATATGAAAAAAATATAAAAGCACATTTTTACAAAAAACAGAGTAGGACCACATAATTGCAATAGTGTTTGTACACACTGACACGAGTACATTTCTTATTTACTTGTCCTAAATTATATAAAATATTCAAAAAATATTGTAAGAATTATTACAGGGATAAGTTTATTTTTTTTGTTTCGGGAAGAAATGTAATCAATATGAGATACCAAATCTGGAGCACAAAGTCAATGTTCATAGCAATTATGCATGTAGCTAGTACACATGGTAAAAACATTTATATTAAATATACTTGATAAGTAATGTATTTAAAAGTGTGATGCACCATAGTGCATCACACTTTTAAATACATTACGCCCTCATATTAAGATAAATGTGTATTACTCACTACACATAATGTGTAGTGAGTAATACACATTTATCTTAATATAGCAACCCGTATGGGTGAAAAGGTTTTGGCTGTGCAGCACACACCATTGCAATAGTTTTAAATGCCTGCAATTTTTATATTTTTCCTTACCGAGCAACTTAGTTGGGATTTAGGTGCTAAAAGGCAAGAAGACCAAAATAAAGCTAAAAGTAATTCAATAAAAGTAAGTAACTGTTTGCCAACAAGTTTTACCATCTTTAAAGGTTGATGTAGACAATGTACAGCAAAACAGGTTATTGTATGTTTAAATCATATACTGGCAAATACGGAAACACTGAATCACTACTAATTGGGCAATCCTCGACAAACCCTTAACACCATAGGATTTTTCTTAAACTCTAAAAACATATCTCAATACACAGAGCTCATCCCAATATAAACTATAACTCAATCAAACTACAACATGAATTGCAAAAATAGGTTACCTTCATTTTTTTGGCCTCAGCACGGCTCTTGTAGCAGAACTCTACCAGAGCCACCATCATGGCCAGACCCAGACCTCCAACCAGTATATAGAAGACCCCTGCCACGTTACTGAGAGACAGGGCGCTGGTTTTCTCCTACACACACACACAAACACACCCACACAGACACACCCACACACAAGAGCAAATAAAGAGGATAGCCATCAAGAACATTTTTAACAAGGTGTTTTTAAGGTAACAGCAATCTGTGATGACTGACACACTATTTACTGTTTCAATTCAATGTTCTCCTCATTAGGCAGCATTCAAGTGAATAAAAAGGTCATTTGCATCAACTAGTCATAAATACAGATTTAAATTAGGACTGCACAAATACATTAAAAATGACCTGCACACTATAAAGCATCCTTTATCAGTTTGTCTGTATTGACCTTGTAATGTTTATTTGTATGCATGTCTGGCTTATGTTTAGTGATGTCAGTATGTTGACAGAACTCAGTAGTTACTTTGGTGATTACAAATATATCATAACTGATAGAAACGAGGGAAAATGTTGTTCTTTTTCACCCTATCTGACAGCAAGAAGCAGTGTTAAACAAGAGATCAACTCAGTGAAAGCACCGCCTGCTGACCAATCAGAGCTCTGTGTGTTTAAAGCTATCAAGTAATATTACAGGATTAAGGAAATACAGTTTAAACTGCTGTATGCAGGAAAGACAGCCGGCAAAAATCACCGACTGTGTGAACATGAAAATGAATAGAATATCACTGCCCATCTTCAGAGCAATCTGACTATTATTACATTTGCGTTAAGCAAGCTTACTTAAATATCTGCCACAACATAAGTAACCGGAGCAAAGTAACTCAGAGCATTGCGTACAGTGTGGCATTTATCATTATCACATCATATCACATCATCAATCACATCATAATATATATTTCCTTATATGTATCAGCTTCTCGAACCCTATCTGGCCGTGCAACACTTAAATGATCACACTGTATGCAGATGTGTTATTTAGAACAACACTTTTAGTTGACGAAACACTCAAATATAATTCCCTCAGCCAGACAGAGAAACCCTGGGTTGATAACCAGCGTCGTAGGACCGCTTAGCGAGATCTCGTTTGTTAGGGTTAGTTAAGCCAGATAACTCAAACATATCCAGGGTCTGTTGAACTGGCTTCCATGTACAGGCCACAGGCACCATGGGATCAATACACTATAAGGGTCCTTACATTTGAGCTATTTTCAATACATCATCTGGAAATACCATAAATCTGCTAGCATGAATGTAAAAAAGTAAAAAGTCCTTTAGTCCAAACAAATATTTCCTGTATGTATGACCCTATGATTTAAGTTTTGTTTTACTGCCAATCACGGGAATATTGTGTATAGAATGTACCTACCTATGAAGGCAACATTATGTATTTATGTCTTAATGTGTGCATATGTATAAATGTGTCTGTTGATTGTGTATATATAGGATATACATCTTTTTATACATATTTTTATATATATTTGTATTTTTGTATTCGGGATTGTGGGAAACGGTATTTTGATCTCTCTGTCTGTACACACAAAGAAAGATTGACAATACAGTTGACTTTGACTGAGGAAGGGCCCTAGGTTTTCTTTATTTTGCTATCATGATTCCAATTGTACCACCCTCCCAGCTACTGCCAGCTCCACAAATGCTGAGCAAGACCGTCCATCTTTTCTCCTCACACCTTGCCTTTCATGCAGAATTCCAAAACTTGACTGGGCTTGGTGCTGGTTTTGGATCCACCTATGACTTCCCTCCCTTTCTGTCACCCGAGAAGGTCTGCCCTAGAGTTGCCTTAAAGAAGACTTTAAATCAAGTGTTATGATATGACATGCATGGGCCATGTTGGGAACTCCCTGTCCAATCTGATGTTAATCCTGTCCCAGTCATTGCAGTCAGACACTTCTGTCCAGAGTGTCACACAGCGTCCACACGGCGGCGTGCGTTGAAGCTTGTAGGTGGGCGTGTCTGTAACTCGACCAACAACCAATCATATGAATCTCCCGCCCCGGACACAAGGGCATGCGGTTTGATTGGCTAGAGCTTGTACTGGCATATGATTTGATTGGCTGACGCTTCCGTCGAAGCTTCAAAAGTTGAACATTGCTCAACTTTTGAAGCGACCAACGCGAGCAACGCTCCCACAATGCAGTTTGGCGAAGCGTGACGTCATCCCATTCAAAGTGAATGGGCAGAAGCGTTGAAGCTTCAACGCACGCCCCGTGTGGACGGGCCGTCAGTGATACATCTCTGATTAGGGGGCTGACACTCTCTTGGCACTCCTCCAAAGTTCTGAACCTGTTTGGCCCAGCAGCAGAGAAGGCCTTGGAGCATGATATCCAGGCATACCAGCCTAGTCTGCAGTTTCTTGTTGAACAGCATAAGCTCCAATCAGATGTATTGACTGAGGGAGATATCAATAAACTCACTTAATTGTACTGCTAATGTAACTGGGCGCATAAAGATTGTCTTGTATTTTGGGATCCTAGTAGTCAAGGTAAATGTTACGTGGCCAAAAATAAAAATAAAAAACACAGATCTAAAAAGATCTATACATATAATAAAGATGCGTCATCCCGTAATAAACATGCTATGTCCTGGAGGGTTGAGAGTCGTTTATCTCCTTCAAGAGGTCAGGCCCCACTAGGGTGACCAGGTGCCAACAAGCCACAAGTGGGACAGAGAGTATGTTTGTGTGGGACAATATGGGACATGTAAATGCAATGTTAATATTTCGATATAATGTCCATGTCACCCTAAAAGGTAGCTTATAAATAACAATGATTTGATATAGGTTGCACACACAGCAGGTAAATTGAAATTGATTGAATTAATGGATTTATTTCTATGAACAATATAACAAAAAGCAAACTGACAACTGAACTGGAAAAATAGCTTACTAAATAGCTAAATACTAATACTAAATAGCTTACTAGCTTACTCCCACAGTCTGCTGACAGTCTGTACGACTGAGAGTGCTGTACAGTGTGGTACACATTTGTCAACTCAGCTGCTGTTACATTGTCCGTTTGGCAATCCTCCTTCGGTTTTAACATAAATGAGTCCATCGACCGACATTTTTCCTTTAGAGCTAGACGTTTCTTATGATTTTCACAAGCAATGTGTCTCTTTAAATCGTACTTTCCTCCGTGTGCGATTGAGAAAGAATGGTACAACACACTCTCTGGGAATCTCCCTCCATCGGTTTCACCCACGAATAAGTACCTTCCCAGGCTCCATTTTACACCACCAAAGGTTTATCCCGCTATTTCGTTCTATTTTATGCCGGTAAAGGGGCTCCGTGTAACCTAAGCAACGAGGAAGCCAGGGTGCCGGGTGGTGACAGGCGGGCGAGTCTTCCCATGTGGGTTTAACTTTTGATTGATTGATTGACATCTCACACAGGCAATGGTGATAGGCCTATCTTGCTTTCTATTCAGCCATTGGACAAAAGCCAAGTTTTGACTTTCTGCACAACTATCACTCAAATGCGGGACATAGTCTCAATTTGTGGGACGCGGGACAAAGGATAAAAATGTTCTGCAGTCCCGCACAAAGCGGGACACCTGGTCACCCTAGGCCGCACTGAAAATAAACTGCTTTGGTACAGCCCATGCATAAACCCTCCGGAATGGGGGGAAACAGATAACATAATAATACATAATAAACTAACAAACAAAGAGATTGCCTTAAATCAACAAAGAAGCCCTACCAAAAAAAACACACTACCTTTTCTGTGTATATATTGTGATATTATCTTAGAATTCCCTTTGCATCTCCTACTAGTCATTACCCTAACAACTCAGTGTCTAAATAGGGTTTGAGACAAACAAACAGAGAAACAGATTTACATAGTAAAACATTTGTTTTTTTACAACACCTGAGTGACACAGTGAGCCTTACTGCTAATGCAAGGTGAGTTTAACTTGACAAGTTATATTCTGCTCCTGTTTACACCTGGCAATAACATGTGTCTTTGGTTTTTCAATGTGAACCAGGAAACACTCACGCACACTCTGCTGAGACCAGCACCTAAATACACACATATAGGACTTCTGTAATGTACACACAGCTTTCATTCAACCTGATACATTTAGAACCAAGTTTACTGTGAGTGTTGAATGTGTGAGCAGACAGTGTGTGTGATTCATCCACAGACATATACAACTAACCTTATTGGTGGAGTCCTTGAAGCCACACTCTCCTTTATCGTACCACCACTTGTTTTTCATCTTGTCTAGGGTCCCTTGCTCATTCAGTTTCAATACGGCAAGGTTTACTGGCACTCTTTAATGGGAATAACATAAATAACATCATTATCAATGTTATCTTATGTTATTAGAGGGGCAGCAGTTCTCAGACTTTGGTCTAGCAACCAAGACAAGGCCCACTAATGTTTGTGCCATTCCACAGATTGGCTTTCCAACATTTTGCCACATTACTTGGACTTTGAATTCCATGTTGAAACGTTTCATTACAATTTTGCAGAATAGAAGTTAAAAGCAAATAATTAAGTTGTCTTACCATCTATTGTCAAAGGCTTACATTTTTTTATTTTGTAGACCTTTAAGTTTGTTATCACTAATATAAACAACACAAATCTGCCAAAATGATGTCCTTTAATTGTAAGGGACACTATGTTCGGCCCCAGAGACAAAGAATGAGAGGCGCTGCATTGAAAAGTACTCCTCCAGGCTAGAGCCATAGATAAAGAGTTTGTTCAGGTCGACAAACTCTTTATCAACAGCCCTGCTCCTGACTGTTGCTGCCATCTGGTATGAGGTCACCTGACCCTGAGCTGGCCCCTGAAGTCTGCCCTAACCCTGACCTCAACCAAACAGGGTGCAACACATCTGTGGAAGAAGCAGCATGGACGACAACGTTACCCGTCGGTAGTTTTTATTAGCAACTCAATTCAGGATGTATTTGTAACATGAGTAATCATTTGTTCTTAGATGTATGTGAAATGCTATAGAGCATTGCTACCTTTACAGGTGGTGTTGTAACTATGCTGCTTCTTTACATTTTTCTTTCTGACAACCCAGTGTTACCTCAATGTTTGTGTTTTAGTGTGTGTGAGTGTGTGTGTGTGTGAGTGTGTGTGTATGTGTGTGTGTGTGTGTGTGTGTGTGTGTGTGTATGTGTGTGTGTGTGTGTGTGTATGTGTGTGTGTGTGTGTGTGTGTGTGTGTGTATGTGTGTGTGTGTGTATTAACCTTGCTCTCCCCTCCTCCGCTGCCGCATTCTCCCTTGTCATACCACCACTTGTTTTTCAGTTTGTCCAGCAGCCCCTGCTCGTTCAACTTTAACACCGCCAGGTTCACAGCATTTCTACATGAACACAGTGGCTGTTAGCAGTTCAGTTGTTGTCAATGTCAGTCCTCCTGCTGGAATGCATGCTAACAGCATGAAATACTTTGGCATACACATAATATACACAGCTGGAATGCTTCTCTTTTTCTTAGCAGCAAACTCATTAGTATTTGATAGAATAATCATGTTTAGCTAAGAGCAATCTGCTGAATACCAATGGCAATAAGAATGCTCATGAATATGTTGAAGTCAAATATTTGGATATGCCTTTACAGAATCATATAGATGGGTATGGGTATGAACTGTATTTGATTGTCTATGACACATTTTCTTTAAATCTTGTTTTAATCTCCCCTTGCTCTTTGTTATTTATAAAGAACACTAGACAAAACATCCATGAATCAGCTTCCCGGAGCTTGTGGCATTGGCAATGTTGTTCACTCCGGTTACAATGTCAGAGGTTGCCAGCTGCAGCTTATATCTTAGAATTTCATTGTTCTTACTATTATGGTAACATTAAGCAAACTAATTGATATTTTGAATCAGGTGATATCACCAAGAAAAAGGATTCAACAGTGCAACTTAGACAAGCTGATCAGCTGATCAGAAAGGCTGTACACAAACTAAAGGGAAACACTAAGGGTATGTAAAACAAGTTGAACCTAAGGTGGCTCTTTAAACTGAGATACAGGTTAAACACAGATGGGATAGGAATACTCATTTCACCACTCTGTTGGTAACTAACCTGCGAAATCCATTTTTAGTGATGTCATCATGTTCCTTTGTGAGTATTTTGGTAGAACTGATGGCCAAACACTAATTGATCCAAAGTTTTTATTAAGCATAGTTTTACTTTCAGTCAAAGTTAAATGATGGCTTTGCGTATCAGAAATGACTAAGATTTGGTATAAGTTTTGTTTGAGGTTAAGCTTTAGGGAAAAGAAAGGCAGGAGTTAGGGTGAAACATGTTCAGTCAAGGTAAGGGGAGAAAGGCCAAAGGAAAGTTGTGATTTAAAAGTGGAAAACTCTCAAATGTTTTGGCCTACCTCATGTCACTTTTAGTTGTCGTATCACTCAGCTGGACCTTAATCGATATAATAATAGTAAGTTGGTGTGGTCAAACCATATATTACTAAATCAGAACTTCTGGTAATTGTATCAGGTAGCTTACAAAGAAAATGCATTTAAGTGTTAGATACTTTTCTTTTTGAAGTTATAGCTACAGGCTGTAAGCATTATAAAAGCTGAATGAATTGCAACATTTTAGCTATTTTAATATTTTTTTCGAATGTTTAAAGCTAGATAAGATTGGAAAAATATTGGATGCAGATTCCATAAAATACCATCAAAGTACATGAACATAAAAAACGACTTCCCCATCCCGTGGCAATTAAAATATTTGCCGGCATTACTGACAAAAAGAATGCTTCTTCTTGAGCCAGCCTCACTGCTGTTTGTACACGTCTCCATGAACACCATCCATTTGAGTCTGCTAGGTGATTCTTTTCTGGGGTCATTCTGACCTTTTCTAAGTATCAGGCCATTAGGTTTAAGGGATTTTTAACATCTGTGTAACACTCACTTAAAATGATGGTAAATGAAAGTAACAGTAACTCCTGGTCTAACCTTCAAAGGGACTGATTCAAGAATATTTTGAATAATGCACATGGTTTAAGAGTAAGGTTATGCATGCAAAGTATGGAATTGTATTTATCCGTTTTCATCCTGATCAGGAATAATGATGAATGATATAATACATAACATATAACCATTTCATGTCAATATTTTTGAGTTCTTCCTCTGTTTTTTCAGATCATATTAGTGACTGTGGCTTGAGAAGTGAGCCAGTGTCACTTAGGGTTAAATACCTGAGAAATAGTAAGAAGTGTGTCAAATAAAGTGTTTATTTCTAACTTTCTTCTGTTTCTCCACTATGGGAAAAATACTTTGAAGCTCCTCTGACACAACATCTGTCTGTGACATACCAAATCCCAATTAAACACCACGCCCCAAAGTCATTATCACACTTTTGCCACGAGGAATCTTGCATATGTGAGTAACAGACGTCCTGTTAGGGAATATATCTCCTTTCCTTTGGCAGTTCTACATAATAAAAGGAAAATAAGCTAAACTAAATATTTCAACATAGATAAAGACAGCTCAGCTCATAGCTTAAACCATGGCGTATCATTTAAGTGACATGCAGGTTTTAATCAACTCCTTTTTTTGTAGTTTGCACTAGGGCTTTTTAATGTTGTCCTGCAGCCAGAGTCAAATTTTGGGTTTAGCCTGTAGGTTTTCCCGACACATATCTTTCAGTGTTTCACAAACCACCTCAGTGGATGAACAGTGGCTTAACACAGCCCTGTGTGGGCTCTTCTCGTGCTTGTCAGAAAAGCTCATATGCTGCAAAACCCGTGCAACCCTGGGGGGGGGGGGGGCTATATTATCCCATAGTGAAAAACAGAAAAAAGTAAGAAAAATGACTTTGGGTTACTTTGTGTAATCATTCCACATAACGTGTACACAGCATCATTTTTGAGAATGCATGAAAGACTTTAGGCTTAAAGTAGTTATTCAGTCATTTTTGCAAAGCAGTTTTACTAAGTTACCCTAAAGAAAATCTTACCTGAGACTAAAACTTTATCTTTCAAAATTCAAGTGTTTTTCTTTGTTTTACTTTTAAGAGCTGACATATATAAATTCTTGAAACGGAGCAATGACAATCCAGCAGGAAGAGCTTTTTTTCATAAAAGTAATGATGTAATGGCGGGATGTACATGTATATGCAGTGAAATTGGTGCTAATGGAGAGTGGTATTCTGTTTCCTAGTGAATCAAGCAGGCTTGTTAATAGCGTACTTCACGTATTACGAAGTGATTTATGCATGCTGATTTAGGGCATTTAAAACACTATATTTTGTGGTGTACGAATGTAACTAATAACTTGGCACAGGCTCAGTTCACTTCCAATTGAGTTATTTGCAAATTCAGTGTGACCATCTCATTTGTCATTGACTGAGAAATCATTGCTACATTTTTATATTATGATTTTTACATGCCAAAGGGTTTTTTGTTGGATTTTTTCTTTTTTGAACTGAACCCGCTATTTACATAATAACATAAATCACTTTGACTGCAGTAGTGGAGAAAACAACATTAAATAACAACAGAAAGATCATGCTAGGAGCAGAGACATCGGAAACGTAGAAGAGACGTTTGCAGAAAGTAAGTGAATACTTTAGAGTATGTAGTTCTGAATTTAAAAAAATCCTGAATAAAGGCCTATAAAAAAAAGAAGATGTCTCTGGTTCTACCATGTTACAGCACAACAACAACATTCATACATTAGATATATGGAAGGATTGGACATAAAGCTCCATTAGGCGATATTCATAAAACTGAGGTTTTCACTGAGAGAAGTTTGTGAAAGGGTTGCTAGTTGCTGCTGCTGAGTCAGCAACCAACTCTCTAGCTCTTTTAACATCTCGAAGTTCAACTGGTTCTTCCAGATGTTCTCACTGATCCAGATCCCCTAACCACTGCATCCAACTTAAATACATCACACTTGACTAACAAGTTTAATTGAACTGACTGGATGCTATCTGCACTGACAATACAACTGGAAAGCTAAATATAACAAATGGTTGATAAGTTAGTGAAACTAGTGATGAGTGATGCACAATAGTCACATCACAAGACATGCAATGTAATCAAACTCCAACCTGTCATGCTACAACTTAGTTTTTGTGAATACAGGTACACTTGCACTGTTCTCAAGTTCCATACGACAAATCCATGAACTACCTGCAGTCTGAGTAGCCTGTCACAGTTCCATTTAAGTTCTTTGCCATGCTTTGTTGGTTTTTTGCTGTCAGCACCGTTCACAGCTATACGACGATGTTTATGATTAAATTGAGATGAACACAATATAGTTTACAAGAACTAGAACACAATATATTTTACAAGAGCACACAGTGTTTACCTGGCATTTTTAATGTTGACCATGGTACTCAGGTGCAAAAACATAATGCATTACTGAAGCACTGAATATAACCTGACACAATGAGGACCTTCAGCTGTGTGCTGCTCTATAACCTCATTTTGGTGCCCTGTCTTGAAAAAAGCAGATGAACAGGCAGTCAATAGGGGCCAAGCAGTGTACTGTTGTCTCAGTGCATTGTTACAATTAGTCCTTTGGGATGTTCAGGTTTAAGCTAACAGATCAGACATCATCTTGGTTAGTCAATATACTGAAGTATATCAGACTAATCACTATAACTGTCTATTGCACTTTGGTCTTCAGAAATCGCTTAATGCTGCTTTATGGCAAATTCAACCAATACAAGTAACGGCAAACATAACTCAAAAAGAGCCAACTGGCAGAAAGACAAACAGACAAAGCAGAGACAGATAAGCATACAGCCATCTGTAGTGTGCTGAAACGGAAAAAACAGACTCAGTGACTCTAGACACACACACACACACACACACACACACACACACACACACAG
>CALSBW010002001.1:316595-337572 GCA_943590975.1 Lindbergichthys nudifrons
CCATGGTACAAATACAAACCACTGAGAAGATGTCATCAGGGTAGGTGGATTATTATAACAACGAGTAAGCCGCCATGCCCCATTCATCACACTCACATACTGCAACACCCAATTGGCACTAAGGCTTGGGACCAGACTACATTGCTCCCCACGGTGCTTTATTTCCTGAGCAGGGCTGTACATGAACACAGCCACAGTTCACACACTAGCTAAAACTCCCTGACTACTATAGCCGATGGTCAGTAGGTGTATTCCGATCATCACTGGGCTTTAGAGCTCTGAATGAAAGAAATTCTGAAACTACTCTAAATTGTAAATTGACAATAAAACATGTCTCTATTCAAGAAATGAGCTGCAACAGGGGCGAAAACAGAACTAGGCAGCAGGTTAGTAGTGTGAATGGTACATGGCAGTGCAGGTTGGCTAGCATTGTTATACTGATCCACCCACCTTAATGGGGATCCTTTTGGCGTGGCGATGCCGTAGCCTTTGGAGTCGAGGTTTCCTCCCACTTTCATAGTGTCGCAAGGTTTTCTCTGCTCTATGTACTCGTTCATGGTGGACTCCAGCAGGTAGGCATATTTCCCTTTGGACTTCCTGACACGCAGGACGCCCTCGGAGGTTTTCTTGACGAAGACAGAGGGTTCTGCTGATTTCATATATTGCCACATCTTGTCAAACAAGGCAATTTTAGAGCGCTGAAAAAAGAGAAATTCACAAATTAGAAACAATGAAACGTTGCAAAAACGTATGTACCGTTAAGTACATTGTATTACTAATGTACACAGGGTGTTTTAAAGTATAATGTGGAATTTGCATGTAAACACATTTGTATCATTGAAGTAAAATGAATGCACCTCATTGAAAGATTTTTACAGAATACTGCAAAACCTGCATTATTTAAATAAATGTTTCAATCAATTCTGGTTTACCTGCTGCAATGGCCGAACAGTAGAACACTGTAAACGTTAGCCGGAACAACCATCGCAACTCCTACTTGTAGATTTTATGTTGCTATTTGCATGCCCCTTACCCTGAAGAACTCTTTGGTTGATCCAGAGTCGAGGGTTCCATATGTGATATCTGTCTGTTTAGCCAGGTCTTCAGCACTTTCGATTGGAGAAACCATTCTCTCAACCGTCAGGAAAGCTGCCAGGTTGGCAGTGTATGATGAGATGATAATCAGAGTGAAAAACCACCACACCCCCCCCACTATACGACCGGACAGGGACCTGCATAGACAAACAAACACACACACGCACAGTTTTTACAGTCTCATGACTTGAGCACTGATATGAGAAGTGCAAGGGCTGGAAGACGATGATCAGTGTTCATTAGAATGATGGTAAGTCTCTGACCGGTTGTAATATATTTATGCCCTGTATGACAATGTTTTTGACCATTTAATTAGCCTTATAGTGCGTTCACACAGGATTGAATCTTTGCATTGCGTTACTAGCACAAGTTTGACTGCGGCTTTCATTTGTGTTTACTTGCATCACTCAAACAAGGCTTGCTTGCGATAAGGCGGGGCTTATCTCCATGTATCTCCATGTTGATATTGTTGTTGATACCAATAACAATATCAACATATTTTTGCCATGATTTAATTGTAATACACATATCAAAATGATACCGGTTAGTAAAAAACATGAATTGATATTGATCAGAGTTTGAAAGCTAGAAGAATAGAAGAATAGAAGAAGAATTGGGAGGGATGAAACCCTCTTTTTAATGGTCACACATGCAGAGCACACAGCACACACAGTGACATTTGTTCTCTGCTTTTAACCCATCCTAGTACCAGGAGTCTAGTACTAGGAGCAGTGGGCAGCTGAGCCTGTTTTTCAGGTCTCAGGCTCCAAAATGACAAATGACCATATTTTCCCTTCTAAAAGGGGTAAATTAATCATCTTTTTTCTCAAAGCAATGCTAAACCTGTGAGTTGGATGTAGAAAAGTCAGAATCAATATAGAATTGTTTTATTTTAAAGTTAATTCAGATTGAACATGGTAAAAAAAAGTAAATTATAGTGTCCGTCCTAAAAAAAAACATGACTTATAGTGAAAACCACCCTTGAATGATGGGATCGGAGACTAAAAGCTTTAGGAATCCAAACTATAACACATAATAAGTACCCTGTATCAAGATTGATGCAAAACAAGTGACATTTTACCTTTTTAGAGAGATTTAGAAGAAAAAAAAACACTTCTGGGGTCATTTGGGTGCATTTTCCATATCTCTGGACCCCCTGTCGATTTTGATGATTGACACCTCTTTTTAACCGTTAGAGCAAATAGAATCGAGGGGAAGTTCCTAACATCCATCTAAACATTACCATTGGTGAATGAGAGTGATGCGCAGCCAGCATGCCCAAAACCGGAAGCTGGGTTACAGCTCTCATACACTCTGGGTGTTTCTCAATCTCGAGTAAAGCTGCTGCAGAGCCACTATTTCAAGCATACTACGTCATCGAGTGCCGCCGAAGTACTGTTCCAATCTCCAGCATACTTGGAAATCTACCGAGCCCGGCGTACTCCGTTTGGAGAAATATCGAGGCTGAACATGAGTAGACTCCGCGGTCTTAAAATCCCCACAATGCTTTGCGCACGGACCAATTTCCCCAAATCTGTGGCGGAAGATGTAAGGCGGGACCTCTCATATGACGCACACCTGCACACTTGCTAGCCTGTTCCACTTGTTGTTTTCCGAATGGCAGGAAGTATTCTTGCCTCGCTTCTGAAGCAAGATGCTCGGCAGACATGCAAGCGTACTCGCGATTGAGAAACACCCACAATATGAAAACTACTCTTATTGACAAAATGTTATGATGGATTATCAGTAATCATTTCAAAGCAGCGTTTTTATGCGTTGTAATGCCATTGAACACAACTTTTGATCAGAAAACAGCAAAGGTAAGACGTATTTGCCGTTTTGGCACCGTAAAGTGAAGTTATGTGTTTTCTTTGCTTGCCTTCGCCGCCGCGAGTTTTGGTCGCACAGTGATGATACTTATACCATTGGAATCTGTGGAATCTCAGCTTTCATATGCTATCTTGTGCAGATGCGATGAAGTATAAAAGATCGCTACTGTAAGTTATGTGCTAAGTGCGTTAGCACTCTTTCGCTTAGTGCTAATTCAGACGCTCGGCATTAGAGTTGTGTTTTGTTTCGGTAAAAATGGTTCATATCGTCAGTTAGCTGAGTTTGTTATTACGTCGTTTGAAGGTTCATCTGCATTTATATCTCCATTCATTCATGCCAATGCATGTATGAGCGGTAGTAAGCGCCCAACTCACTTTTAAGCTTATCTCCGTTATCTCAATCTGTGGTAGTGATTTAAAACAGTGTTGAATGCACCACATTTCATGTTTAGAGTGTGTTAATATGTGTTAAAAATTCTGGGGTCAACAACTTAATTTAACTAGAGAATGCAATTCCTGAAGAAATTGCTAGTGGGAATGCTTTATGCTGAAAAGCTGACGCTGAATTGCTATGCTGAAATGTAATGTGTGAGAAGAAAGTGAAGAATTTAGATTGAAATTATACATGAACACTGGGGGCTTGAATGTGTGATAAGAGAAGAAAAGAAAGTAGAAAGGCTTGGAAAAGCAGCAGAATATTTGAACTGCAAACTATTGCACTAACTTGATGGCGAATGATCTGTCGCCATGGCAACGGTATTTGATGACACCCTATAATACGCTTAGATATGTTGATGGCTGCATCGTTACCAAACCTGTTTAGTTTTGGGCTGTTTGGAGCATTTTCACTGAAGTTATGAGAAAACCGTGTTTCATGGTGAGCATTGTGTTGCCATGGCAACGGCATTTGAAGAAATCTGAAAACTGTCCCGTAGATGTCTTCACGGCTGGACTGTGAGCACACGTGAAGTTTTAGCACTTTTTGACCATTTTCATAGGAGTTATAGCAATATCATGTTTTGTTGCCATGGCAATAGGTTTTGAGGAAAACTCACTAATGGCACATAGACATGTTGAGGGCTGGACCATTAACTGTCATCTGAAGTCTGGTGGTGTTTTGACCATTTTCAAATCAGTTACGACAACATCGTGTTTTTTGGCGAGGGGTGTGTTTCCATGTAAACAGCCTATGGTGAGATCTCAGATTTTACGTAGAGCTGTTGAGGCATGGACCGGTGATATACAAGCGAAGTTTGGGGACGATCGGACCGTGTCCATTGGAGTTACAGCGACATCGTGTTTTATGGCGAGGGATGTGTTTCCATGGAAACGGCATATGATGACACCCCATAATTGACATAGAGCTGTTGAGGGCCGGACCATTAACCATTATCTGAAGTCTGGTGCTGTTTTAGACCATTTGCATAGGTATCAGGAGAACATCGTGTTTTATGGCGAGGGATGCGTTTCCATGGCAACAGCCTATGGTGAGATCTCAGATTTGGCGTAGAGCTGTTGAGGCATGGACCGGTCATATACAAGCAATGTTTGGGGGATGATCGGACCGTGTCCATTGGAGTTACAGCGACATCGTGTTTTATGCCGAGGGATGCGTTTCCATGGAAACGGCATATGATGACACCCCATAATTGACGTAGAGCTATTGAGGGCAGGACCATTAACCATTATCTGAAGTCTGCTGCTGTTTTATGTCGAGGGATGCGTTGCCATAGTAACACCACATTACGTAACATCATATTTGATGTAGAGCTGTGTTAACCATTATCTGAAGTCTGCTGCTCTGAGCATGTCAGTTGGAGTTATGACATAATCGTGTTCCATGACACAGGTGTTTATATTTGAGCTAACGACGTGTCCAGGGATCAAAGGTTTCCATGGTGATGTGCAGTAATCAGTGAGAGGAGAGCGTTTGCATTGTTCTGAATGAGAGATAAACCTCTTACATGTGAACGTTTTGTTGAAGAACCGTAACAGATATCGGTGAAATTTCAACGCGTGAAGCATCTCAAGAACTCTGAGCATTTGAAGTGTGCTTTTTGTGTACTTTCGGGTTCATAATGAGGCCTTTTTTGCTGTGAGGAAAGAGCAGCCTGAATTTACAATGGGCTTTAATGGAGAAATGTTGAACGTTTTTGTCACTTCATGCCCTCAAGAGGAATGTTGTTTAATTATTTTTGCTTAATTATTTTTTATTTTTCAAGCTACGAGATGTTTTCCTACGTTTCTCATGAAAGATTATGTCTCAGGAATGTAGGGTTTGGGAAATATGGCAGGTTTAAAAATAAATATGAAGGCGAATTTCAATCTGTCCTCCACTCTAGCTGTGACATCACACACTCTAAATCTGGAGAAGGTCTCTTTACCAAGGTCTGAACAATGTTTAATATGTCTAAAAGTATGAATCAGATTTAAAAGTTGTGTTACACAAATAATGTCAGAAAGATGTGTAACATTTTAAAGTTGAAATGAGGTTTCTGAGTGAAAGTATGAAGGAACAGTTAGCAGTTGAAGTCGCATGAAGATTTTTCAAGTCTGAAGAGTTTCTCCATTGACTTCCATGTTAAACATTTGATGAATTATGGGATATATCTCGGGAATTATGAAAGTTATGAATGAGAAAAGTAATAGCAATTGATTCCCGACCGAGCTGAATGTTTTGATGTTTGAACGGAGTTTCTGCGATGTGGAATGTGGGAGAAGAAGACGGACAAAATAACCCGGTGGAATAAAAATAAAGAATTTCGTGCGTAGAATAACAAGTAGTTGGAATGCTGTATCAGCATTCCCACTAAATAAATGTTTATGGGCCAAATATTGACGACCAACTTTTTTACAATAATCTTTTTCTAAATATCTCTTCACTTAGAGGTAACATTATAATGGGTGGAGATTTTAATTGCACCCTCAACCCTCTTGTAGACCGATCTTCAGGCATAGATGCCTCTCATATACAGACAAGGAGGGTGATCTCACAGTTCATGACGGATATGAGACGATGTGACATATAGAGTTCTAAACCCTGACAAGAAGGAATTTGCATGCCACTCCTCCACGTACCATACTTACTCATGCATAGATTATTTCTTAATCTCCAAAAACCTAATGCCAAATGTTAAAAATTGTACCAACAGCAGCATAGTAATCTCATATCATGCCCCGTTAACCTTGGACTACATTGCAGTAAAGCCATTTAAGGGTCCACCGAGATGGCGTTTTGATACAAAGTGGCTGCATGACCCAAGTTTTGTAAGCTTCCTGGATTCTCACATGTACTTTCAAATTAACACTACGCAGACCTCTCCCTCTGTCAGGTGGGAGGCATTTAAGGCGTACATTAGAGGTCAGATAATTAGCTACACAAGCTCTAAATCGAACAAATTCCGTCGTCAAATGTCTGATTTAGAAAAAGAAATAAAACAACTAGAAAGGGACATAGCCCCGACACACCTGATCTAAAATGTAAATTGACATTACAAAGAGCCCACTACAATGAACTATCGTCCAATAAAGCCTTGGCAAGTATCAACAGACTCAAACAGTCATTTTACGACCAAGGGGATAAAGCAGGCAAATTACTAGCCTGGCGAATTAAGGCATTACATGGCGAAAGAGCCATAAACGAAATTCAAAACGATGCTGGAAATATTACGTCAGATCCTAAAGAAATTAATGAATCATTTAAAACATTTTATAACCACCTATACAAGTCTGAGCCCCCCGGCGACCCAAAGACTCAGTCAGTTTTGCTGGATGGGATACATTTTCCATGTTTATCTGAGGAACGAAAAGCTAATTTAGATAAACCAATACAACTATTGGCCATGACTAACATGAAGGGTGGAAAGGCAGCTGGCCCTGATGGGATCCCCATAGACATCTATAAAGCCTTTAAAAACAAACTGCTGCCACCGCTCCTGAATATGGTCGAGGAGATATTCGAAAAGGGTAGTCTTCCCCCAACCTTACAGGGTGCATTAATAACAGTTATCCTAAAACCAGGTAAAGACCCCTCCAGATGTGGCTCTTATAGGCCTATATCATTGCTTAATTCAGATACAAAATTGATCGCTAAAGCACTGGCTTTAAGACTTGAAAATCACCTGCCTACACTGGTGGGCCTGGATCAGAATGGCTTTGTCAAGGGCAGACAGGTGTTCCATAATATTAGGAGGCTGATCAATATTTTACATACAGAGAGGGGGGCTCCAGATATAGCCATTCTGTCCCTGGATGCTGAAAAGGCTTTTGACAAGGTGGAATGGCCGTATCTATTCGAAATATTATCCTGATTTGGGTTCGGGGAGGGTTTTTGTAGGTGGATACAAATGTTGTATAGCACCCCAAATGCAGAAGTATTAACCAATAGCATAGTGTCTGCACCATTTGCACTATCGAGAGGTACACGTCAGGGGTGCCCTCTATCTCCATTACTATTTGTACTGGCAATTAAGCCCCTGGCTATCGCGGTTAGAACTCATTCTCATATCACAGGAGTTCTCTGACTCTCCAAAACAGCTCTCAATCCCTGCCATTGCACCCACCATCCTCATTTTTCCCAAAATCTTTACAAATGTTATCTGGAACAATCAGAGACCAAGGTTACGGCTATCCTTTTTATATCTACCTTATGAGAGAGGAGGACTCCAGGTACCCAATCTGTCCTGGTATTACTGGGCAGCCCAAATAAGAGCAGCAATGTGTTGGTTCTTGGACGGAACCCCCATATCATGGGTTGAAATTGAACGTTATACAACAACTCCACTACCACTGAATTTGTATTTGTTCTCTGACTCTCCAAAACAGCTTAAAAAGAATACAAAAAACCCCTTTGTCAGGAACACAGTTGATGTCTGGTTCAAAGTACAAAGCCACTTAGGTTTAAAGTCACAGATATCCTCTTTTACTCCTGTATGGGGTAACAGAATATTTATACCAGGAACATATGACTCAGGGTTTAAGATTTGGGCCAACAGAGGCATCAATAAGGTCAGTGATGACATGATGACAACAACAACAAACTGATGACCTTTGAGATGCTAAGAAATAAACATCATATTCCCTCAACACATTTCTTTAAGTATCTGCAGCTAAGGAGTTATATATCTAAGGCCCAAAATCACTCACTATTATGTCCACCTCTATCAAAGCTGGAAACAATTATAGTACATCACTCTTCTGGTCATGGACAGGTGTCTCTGATCTATGACCTTTGCAAAACTGAATCAGAAGAGTCCTCAGAGAATAAAAGACTTGCTTGGTCTACTGATTTGAATGCAGAGGTAACAATTGAGGAATGGGGGCAGATATGCCACAAAGCCCAGGTTCAAACTATTAACACCAGGTTTAGACTCCTACAGTACAAATGGATTATGCATACCTATATAACTCCATCCCTACTACACCATTTTGATGCAAATATTCCAGATCAATGTGTAAAATGTGATAATGATAAGGTAATGATAATCATTTTGGAAAGATGTTCTGGGCACATTATCAAAAATAATTTGCGCCACATTACCAGAATGCCCACAACTCTGTATTCTTGGGGTTTTCCCTCTCACTCCCAGAATTAATATCACTAAGAAAAGACTAGTAGTTTTTTCTCTTCTCCAAGCTAAACACACAATGGCTGTCTTTTGGAAAAACACAGAAAACCCCTCGATCAATCACTGGTTAAAAAATCTCTCTCATTGTTTAGCCTTAGAAAAATTGACATTTGCCATAAAGGGAAAGCCTGAAGCCATCAAGTATGGGGAGAATTATTGGAGTTTGTAAATGTACCTTCTAATTGACCTTGTCCTCTATAATGGTTGGATGTGATGTGGCAGACATGTCTACCGGCTTTGTAACTTGTAATGTTTAAATTACAATATGTCTACTTACATGTATGTATGTGTATATATATATATATATATATTTCTCTTTTTTTTTTTCTTTCTTTCTTGTATTTTCTTGGATTCTGTTTTATATTTTTCTTTGTGGGGATATACTTGTGCAATGTATTATGCTGAAAAAACGAAATACCAATAAAAATATTTGGCAAAAAAAAATGAATGTTTAATCCTACCTTTCCAGGTTTTGCCAAAAGGTTTGGAATATTTTCTATTTTATTTCAGATTTTGGAAACATTTTGAGAATTGTTTAACTTTTCCTTAGTATGATGAATAATTTAACCTGTTGAACCCTGAGCCTGTTTTTCATGTTTCAGGCTCGAAAATGCTATGCCCAAAACAAATGACTATAACTTAACTTCTAAAAGGGTTATATGAATAATTTCTTTTATCAAAGCAAGGTTTACATCTGTGAGTTGGATGTAAAAGTTTTTACATAAAAATGGAATTATGGATTATAAATAATTTTTTCAAAGCTACAGATACATTATTAACCTATGGATCAACCGATTCAGCCGCGTTTTTTCTCGTTTTAATGCCATTGAACACGTCTTTTGATCAGATTGACAGCTATGGTGAGACGATCTCCCGTAAAAGCTCGATAAGTAATAAGGGTATCTTTATCTTGAGTTCTGTGCTAAAGTGCGTTAGCATTTTTTCGCTTAGTGCTAATTCAGAGGCTTGGTATTACCCTTGTGTTTTGTTTTGGTAAAAATGGTTCATATCTTCAGTTAGCTGAGATTCTTCCCGTTAATCTGGTGCTACACATTAATAGTTTCATAAATGTTAAGAAGCCCTGAGACACAGTCTCGAAAAAAAACGGTGGGGGGGGGACCGTCGTCCTTAAGAGGTTAAACAAGTAAACGGAAGAGCGTCTGAGAGGCCTTTTTGCTTTTTACCTTACTAAATGGTCTAATGCTCATTGGAGCGAGGGGCGGGGCGAAACTCACGGAACAAGGTGAATTTAGCGATCACAACGAAAATGGCCAAGACACATATTGAGCCCAGAAAATGAATGTTATTAAGGGCTGTAAATATAATAAGCCTGTGTCTAAAATGGACAACATTGTTAGAAGATTTAAACTAACAATTATGCACTGCGGTCAACTCTTGCGTTTGATTTTTCAAATCAGCTGCTCTTCATTTTTTGTCCTGCTATATTTGATGATCGATACAAATATTTGTTACCATAAGTTCTTAATGAAACTGATACTGTTGGACTCTGTACTAGTTTGACTGCTACCAGAAATAAAATGAAGTACTTTTACTGTGTACTTTGTGAGTAATCCTCTGTCAGAGTCCCCTCCTGAGTACAAGAATGCATGTTTCTCTGCTATTTTAAATAAGCGTTAAAACACCTTTCTTCATGAGACTTTATATTGTTGGACAGAGTATTTTAAGAGGATATGGTTGACATAATATCAGCAATACTTCGAGTCAGTACTCCAGCAGCAGCATTTTTACCCCTTGGAAAGTCTTTAGAGTCTGGCCTGGATAGCTGGTCACAAATATCCTCAGAAAGTGACACACTCAATCTCTCTTGTTGGCCTCTTATGATGCTGCTGTCTTTTAATATATGATTATTTCTCAGCCGCTAGTTCGTTCCTTGCAGATTCTTCAGTCTCATCAGCCTCATCCTTCCATCAGTCCCAGTCAACGCCTCCAGCACACTTCCAGTGTCTGACTCCATATGATATTGTCCTGATGCTGTAAGGGTGATGCCCCATGATCACAAAATGTGGGCCAAGGACCTCATATTATGTCTGTCATTAATGTTACATCACCCATTATAACAGTTTTCTTTCCTTTTTTCTCTTCTCTTAACTGAATAGTCCTGTCTTTAAGTATAATACAATGTAAAGTCCTTTTCCTGCACCATTTTAAGGCTTCAAAAACAGCAATTTTTACTGTATGAGTTTGGAGAAATGACACAATCAATGGCCCAGAATTGTACTTTATAAACTATGAATCTTGTGGTGCTTGAAGAAATACACACTGGCTAAGCCGGCCAGGATATATGCCTTTTTTGGAGCCCATTTTTGCAATATTTATTAAAATGGCACTAGTTATTTAAACAAACCACTATCTGAGGATAATACAAGCAACCATAAAACACCCTTTATCTAGAGAGCCGTTGAAGCCAATGAAGAATGTATCCTTCCACAAATCTTTTCAACTGCTGTATTAATAAAGTTGCCACGTGTTTTCAAATTCAAGTTAAGGCACTATCTGTGCACAATTTCTTTAATATTCTTAATTTGCAGTATTTAAAAAAAAAAAGTGTTCAGAAAGACTGCATCCATTATATGCTCTATATCAGCGGTTTTCAAAGTGTGAGGCGCCTCCCCTGGGGCGCCAGAGAGCTTCAGGGGAGGCGCAGCGTGAGAAAAAAATTACGAGAAACAGTGAAATCTAGCTAGTTAACTTCAGCTAACTTTATGCGAGCGGCAACATGGATCGATTTTTTGTGAAGTTACCTAAAGTGAAAGAGGAGACAGCGTCTGGCAGAAAACGTCACTTGCACACCTTTGTCTGTCTGTGGAGATTGAGTTCCCCCACCTCACCAAAACGGCTGTAAGAGTGCTCATTCCCTTCACCTCCGCCTACCTGTGTGACTGCGGATTTTCCGCATTGACTTTGATCAAAAGCAAGTGCCGGTCAAGCAGGGGAGAATCCACCGGGCTGCCACCCTAAAAATAGGCCTTGCCACCCCAGCTGCCACCCCAGTTGGCAGCATCTTTTTTGAAATAAAAGTTGTGGCTCATCGGATATTTATAAGAGAAAATCCCTAATTTCCGAGTGCAAGTGAATGCAGCACAAGACGTGAGCCTTGTAACCCCTCCCCCGGCCCTGGCGCGAGCGAGGAAATGTGATTGGCGGCAATTTCATTTGAACGGGATGGCGCATTTGGACCGAAGTAGACGGAAGGAATGAGGTATTTGCGGTCTACAATGACAGAGAAGAGACTGTCAAGTTTGGCTGTACTCAGCATTGAATCAAAACACACTAAAGCTTTAAATCTTAATAAGTTTGTGAGGCGTTTTGCTGAACAAGATGGTAATCGCCGCATTTAGCTGTTATAGGCATGCCAACTTGATGCTCTGCTCATGTTGTCACTACTCAGTTTGTCAACTATGTTACGGACAAACTTGATGTCATTCGAATCATTTGATTAAGTCCTGCACTTCAAGTAAAATCCAATTTGAAAGGCTCTTGAGTCTATTCTACCCAGTGGCGGCGCCATGGTATGGCTGGGATAGGCTACAGCCATACCAAGAAATGGCTTAGCCCCACCATGAAAAATGATGTTAAAGTAAGCAAAATAAAGTCCGCCAACTCGCACGGAGTAAATTGCACAGACAGCAGTTAGTAAGATTGATTTCAGTAGCCACTTGTCTGGAAATACCGAAGACTAGAAACGGTTTTGAAAACTTTTGTCACGTAGTGATCGTCTTCTCAATAAAACATCTTTGATAATGTCTTCTGGCCAATCAGAATCACGATAACGGCGTGGTGTTGTTGCAGGAAGTCCCGACGGAGAATACTTTTGCGGTAGTACATCTCTATATACATCAGGGGTCTGCAACCCCTGGCACACCGTAACCAGTGGCACACTAGGAATAAGTGGAATAAGTGTGCAAAATATTTAAATTGTATTTTCGGATCCTGAACGAGACCGCCACCAGAGCGCGTCTCCCTGTTACCTGCAGAAGAAAGCCATGCATGCAACGCAGCCCTGCTCTCTTTAACTCCAGGCGACTTTCTGCCGCTTTCCTCCGTGGTGCAGGGCTGATCGTTTCACCACAGAGGAAAGCACTTCACAAATTGCATTACCCATAAGGAGCTGTAAAAGTGCCGCAGTTTTTGCGTGGCGATCGATATCGGCCAATACTCACTCTCTGCCGATCGATCGGTGCTCTCTAAAAAGGCCGATCGCGAGACGTAAAATACATGACACTTTTCTCTGTGTGCGGCAAAACAAGCTCGCCAAAATGGCTTCACCAGTCTGGCAGTATTTTAAGGTGTCCGAAATGACAATAAAATAGCGGTGCAACGTGTGTGAAGCAGAAATCCTGCAGCTCCACCCGCTGTGACGGACCGGTGAGTGGAGCAACACACAAGAGTTAGACCTAACACACTTAGCTATTTGATCTACCTCTGGAACTAGTTATAAATATATGTATTCCTCACTGTCACTCATTACTGGATCAGTGAGCTGCATGAGATGCTGACAGGCTGTCAGGAGAGAGAGAGAGGGGGAGAGAGGAAAAGAGAGCGCTTCAGCTCATTTCTCCGGTGTTATTATCCAAAGTTAATGTAAACTTGAATAATGTAGGCTACTTCATTTGAATCAATTATGTTGGTTGTTGTTTGTGGAAGCGCCATTAACTGAGTTTTAAACATCACTTTTCACGAGCGTTTTCGTCCTCCTTCCTGGGGGAGAATCCCCCCAGACCCCCCCCCCCCCCTGCAGGGGTTGGGTCTTCAGCATGTCAACTCTTTCACCTGTGGGGAAATTGCAGGATTGGCTCCAGGTCGCCCTTTTTATTTACTACAAGACAAATGTGCCTTTTTATTTCATACAGTTCAATTTGGATTGAGACAGGGAAATAATCTAAACCTCACGCGTGGCGTTTCACTGTCAAGGGGGGCTATATAGCGTGTATCCCTGGCGGCGCCCCTGCATATATACAATGATTTTTTTAAGGTTTAAAAAATAATTGTATTAAAGTTTGTTTTTTTCATGTGATATGTTCAGCACTGTCATTAAGGATAGGGATATTTTTTATTATAAAACTACCATACAGGTCATTTTGATAGTTTTAAGAGATGTCATGTAAAACTCCAACCTGTGTAGATGTGCATTATACTATAAAGCAGGGGTAGCCAACACGGTGCTCGCGGGCACTTAGTCGCCCACAGGGGCAACGTGAGTCGCCCGCGGGGCATGTTCTAAAAATAGCTCGCCGAGCAAATCCAAAATGTAAAAAATACACAAAACAAAAAAGGAAATGTAATTAAAAGAATCAAAACAAAACCTCAATCATAGCGAACTCTATCTACTTACTACAACTCTATATCTATCTAACACCCCTCCTCCCCCCTCCCCCACAATGAATATCGACCAATCACGTTCTTGCTTGATTTGCGGGACCAGCGTTGCAGTCGGGAAGAAAAGCAATGTGGAGCGGCAGCTCACCGCACACTTCATAAGGAGTTTGACCGTGATTTTCCTTCTGGCAGAATCTACCCAACACATCAGCCCCATTGAACAGCCTATCATGCCAGCCTATACAACACATGGGGGGCAGAGTTTTACTCTGTGTGTGTTGCAACTTGCATATTTATTTATTGCACTTGACGCAAACACACGCATGGCGTAATTTCCCCTGGGGACAGGGGGGACATGTCCCCCCCACTTTTCGAAATCCCGTTTGTGTCCCCCCACTTTACAAATATGTTTATTATTGTTTTTTAACGCAAGCCGTCATTGCCACGGAGGAGCACACAGCCTCTGTGAGCGAGCGAGACAAAGAGCGAGCGAGAGAGCTAGGGAGAGCACACCTTTATCTATTTAATATCGATAAAGTAAGAAATCATTCCAATGTGTATAGGACAGTAAAAAAAAAAAAAAACAGTTTGAAAGGGGAGTGATTAGTAAAATAAGCATAAATAAAAAAGAAAGAATGCTAACTAGGTAACATAAGATAAGAATAAACCAGTTTAAATGATTTGTTATTGGTTGTGATCATATTCTAAAGATGTTTGGATTATTGAAAAGTATACAGCTCCCTTTCATCTGAGTGTTGAGAGCTGTATCATCAATTCATGTTGTGCTCAAAGTGCTCCAGATTGATGCATTTCACTTCAACATTTAAAAAAAAATCTTCCCGGGGTTGGTTAGGGTGCCCCCCGACCCCCCTAGAGGAGGTGAGGTCCCCCCTAGAGGAGGTGAGGACCCCCCTAGAGGATGTGAGGTCCACCCCCAAATAAAGCAGGTTAAAATAATTAAATTGAATACATGTTCTTTTAGTAAACACTGCAAACAGGTCCCACAGACCCAAACAGCACACAGAGGTTAAAGGTCAGCATATCATAATGTTAAAATGTGCTAAATATATACACTGCAAAAAAAGAAAGAAAAGAGGAGTAAAAGTAGCCCCCGACTTGTTTTATTTTTGAAAGTAGCTCTCATCCTAAAAAAGGTTGGTGACCCCTGCTCTAAAGGATATCAGAAGCACTATTTTAGATATTTTAAATTTGAAAAAATGAGGTGCAACATAGTTGACAATGAAAGTCAAACATTTGACGCAAATAACATAGTTGACTGGACACATTATTAACCATCAGCACTATGTTCATTTCAAGGCAGAAGTGCAAAATGAAATTGGTAATTATGTGTAATGACATCTACATGTCATACAAATTGTCAACTAGGTTACCTGTCAACTAAGTTACCCAGTACTGGGGTTTGACCCATCATTTCAATGGTAGGCCTTGCCTGGATGACCACATGTCATTTTCTTGAACAGGTTAACATCACATTTGAACATATAATTGAATTAAAATCATTAAACAATTGTAAACCATAACAATGTACGTCACTTGCACACATTGTTGATGGTCAATTAATATACTCATTGACACTGTGCTATTATACATCAAATATTGTAAAAAGTTAGAGGACAATCACCACAGTGTGTTCAAAATGTCTGCCAAAGAGGAACATGGCATCATGTGATGCTGACATGGTATTGGGACAAACCATTTTTGAGTTAAAGGGGGGAGTTCTGTTAGTAACATAGTTGACAGAACTTTTGCGGATATTCATATATTAAGATATTTAAATTATTTAAAGGAGGAAATCAATTAAAAAATATTATTATTCTTTAGTATTTAGACCTTTGAAATAAATGAATAATAGTTGTTATTTACTTTAATGGTTTTTATTCATTATTTTGAAACCAAGACACCCTCAACTGAAAAACGGACATAGCAAAAACTGTCAATTTAAGAACATCATGACACATTTCAAGCTAAATTAAGCATAGGATGCACATAATGTTTGTGTGATATTATAACATGCTTTCCAATAATAGGCAAAATATGATATTTTTGAAGAAAATAGTTAGAATAAATATAATTATCATCAACTAACCAAAATCAATTTAAATAGCGGGCAAAAATTGGTTAATTGGGTTAATTGCCATGCATGTGGTGTTTGATATAGTTTACATTCAATTTCAACTATTTTAGGCAGAAAAACATATATTGAATAAACCTATTTTAATCATTTACTATAATTTAGAAAGGTTTTTGTGAGAAATCATTTCAAAAGTAAACTTTCTTTTCATTTTATATTTAAATTTGAAATGTTTGCACACAACATTATTTATTTATACATTTTAATAAACATTTTTAAAATTATGAATCCATTTATTTTAATGTATTTCCTTGAGGCTGGGGAAGATATGTAGTTCAACATTAAAATGTTCTAATACAAGTAAGTATAAGTATAACATGGAAAAGGAAATAAAATACATTTCATAGGAGGATGTGGATTTCTCCTCTCTCACCTTGTAATTACACAATCAAACAATCTATAATTTAGCTCTGACCTTCACAAAAACATTTTGTTGAATTGGACACACGAAGCTCTATTGACTGACATGCAATGACTGGGACTGATGGAAGAATCTGAGAGGAATGAACTAGGAGCAGAGAAATAATCATATATTAAAAGACAGCAGCATCAAAAGAGGCCAACCAGAGTGTGTCACTTTGCTGAAGGATAAGCCAGCTATCCAGGCCAGTCTCTAAATACTTTCCAACCATGATAAAGAAAAACGCCTTGTATTTCAATTTTGTTTTTTCAATTTTAAAACGAAAATTAAATATCCAGTCGTTTTTTGTTTTTGAATATCCTTTGTGAAAAGAAAATCCAATGACCAAAACATACACTGACCAAAATGCAACCACAAACTGAAATACAACCAGGCAATAAAACAAACAAAAAACAGACAAAAGTAATGCCCCCTCGACTTCATCCACCACATCACAGTCATCAATTAACGATGCGATTTACAGTGCAAGGGCCTCGCAAAGACACAAAGATATAACAGATGCCATCACATTCTACATAGCTAAAGACATGTCCCCAGTTAGCACGGTTAGCAACCAGGGGTTTAAGCAACTGGTTAACACTATGGACAAGCGTTACGCGATGCCATCTCGGCATCATTTCACCAGATCTGCACTGCCTGCCCTATATGACAAATGCCGTGGGGTTGAAAAAGTTGAAAAAGATGTGGCTTCAGCTGAATACTTTGCCACCACAACGGACCTTTATTTTTCTAAAGTTCGATACATGGATGTTTTCAAAGTCAATGAATAATCATATTAAATAATTGTGATATCAATATTGACCAAAAATAATCGTGATCATGATTTTTGCCATAATCGAGCAGCCCTAATGTCTGCTGCATGTTTTTGTTGAGTATGTTATATTTGATGAAAACAATGAACATAGGAGCAGATACACACTAGGGGGCAAGTAGAAGGTCAATGATAGAAATATAGAATAGATAATATCAAGAAGATACTGTAAGGGATATCTAGAATAAAACTGTTTAGTTCAGGACCTCCAAAGATATTGATAGGAGGATGAGCAAAACAGACAAACTAATTAGGCTTTATTTAAACATTAAAGAATACTTTAGGCTATGGTTTTCTTTTAAAAAGGCAAAAAGCTTTGGGGGTATCTATAGATAAATATGTGCAAAATAGCCAACAGTCTTTATTGAACCATTAGAGATTAGCGAGTAATGAATATGCTTTATACGGATCTGCAGATAAATGTTTAGTCTTCTCAAGCACCCACTATCAAATATATTGCTAAATTGTTTGTGGCACTTGACAATCACCTGCCCTGAATTTTACTCCAGGTGTAACTAAAGTCGGATTTAAGGGTTGTTTATATTTCACATCAAGGTTCAAGGTTCAAGGTTCAAGGTTCTTTATTGTCAAACTAACATAGCTACAGACTAATTATGTAATTGAAAATCTTAGGTCACAGGCTTCTCCAACAATGCAACACAATAATACAGATAAGCAGACTATAATAAAACAATATTAAAGTATATTATATTAAAAGTAATACAAAAAAGAAAAATAGTTTTTTAAAAAGTGAGGAGGAAAAAAGTGGAATAGTGACTGTAAAGTAACGAAAATAAATATATTGGACAAAAAATACACGATTAACCTCTGAATTGTAGTGTAGAGTAGAAGTACAAAGTAGCATCAAATTGAAAGTAAAGTACTTAGGTACAGTGCTTGAGTAATCAAATCAAATCAAGTTTTATTTATAGAGCACATTTAAAATGATTTTCGGTCGAGCCAAAGTGCTGTACATGTAATAAAAATACTTTACTACAATAACAAGAAAAGACAATAATTTACAACAGAAATATAAAAACAAAACACAGGGAAATGTCAGGTGTCGTGCTCCGCTCTGACTAGAAGGCCAGAGAAAATAAGTGTGTCTTTAGTGAGGATTTAAAAACCCCTAGGGCCTGGGCCGACCTCACATGGAGGGGCAGAGTGTTCCAGAGCCTCGGGCCAGCTGCTGAGAAGGCTTGGTGCCCTCGGGTTTTGAGCCTGGTCTTGGGCACTACCAGCAGCAGCTGGTCAGCAGACCTTAAAGCTCTGGCTGGGGTGTAGCGCTGGAGGAGTTCAGCTATATAGGCCGGAGCCAGCCCATTTAGTGCTTTAAAAACAAATAAAAGGATTTTAAAATCAATTCTGAACCGAACTGGAAGCCAGTAGTGAGGCCAGAATTGGGGTGATGTGGTCACGCTTTTTGTGGCCAGTCAGAAGACGTGCAGCTGCGTTCTGGACTAGCTGCAGGCGTTTAATTGACGCCTGGTCCATACCCACGTACAGAGCGTTGCAGTAATCTAGTCTCGAGTAACAAAGGCATCAATAACCCTTTCTAGGTCTTTAAAAGACAAAAACGACTTGATCTTGGCCAAAAGTCTTATTTTAAAAAGGCAGGTTTTGACTATGGAGCTGACCTGCTTATCGAAATTAATTTTTTAAGAGTAAATGTACTTAGTTACTTTAAACCACTGCTGCCTATCAACTTTTTCTGCAATGTCAAGCGAGGTGTATCTTTTAAAGAAACTTAAATTGTTATCAAAATCAATTTCTTAACATCATGTTAATCTGAAGATGATGGATGGATACTGCCATATTTGCCAAATTTGCCTCTGAACCTTGACATGTTCATGTTTCAAGGCTTATCAATTAACAACAGGGGGGTCACAGACATAGTACAGCTGTTAAATCAAGCTCTTCTGACCTGAGCTGTGGGTATATGGATGCTGCCCATTATGAACACAAGCAATTTTCACCTATTTATAAATTATATATTTAAAATGTGAAAACACCAATGTGTTTTCCATCCCCTAAACCTCCAGGGCAACTTCTAATTATGGGAAGTATACAAATTAATGTTAAAACTACAATTCCCAGTAGAGACGCGCCATAGAACATGTTGCGAAACACACAAATAGCCAGCATATGTAGTTCTTCCGGTGTTTGGGGGGACTCGTTAGAATCCTGTTATGTCTTGTCGTTTGTCGTGGCTGGGCTGCGTTCCATTTTACGTGCCGTCAGTTGGCTGATCGGCTGGAATTCACAACTTTCTGGAGGATAGTTATGGCTGATAAGGCTTATTACTATATTGTTTTGATATTTGTAACACCAAACCGATGGGAAAACCCCACAGCAACACAGAAAATATGGTCATAACATCACCCAATGCTCTAGTTAATAAAAAAGAATATTATCAAACATAATATTAAAATTCATTCTCAGTTTAAAATTTAAAGTAACCCGGAAAAAAAAGTACAGTTTCCTGTTTTCGAATGACCTGCTCCGACTCTCGGTCCTAATGGACTGCAAAAGTCCGTCATTGTACAATTAAAATAATGAAGTCAAAACAATAAGTGTGGCTTGATATTTAGTAAGACAAAAGTTGATAAACGCTGTGAGAATGGTTCGGCGGAGAGCATTTCTCCGTGATCTCAACTCGTCTATTACAGACGTTCAGGGAGCTCTATGCAAGTCAATGGGAGTCCCTGATAGTTGACTGTCGAAGCTAAAGGGCCCCCCAGTGTGTTAAAAAGTAACGCCAAGGGATCCTGACACAACATCACTATAGAACGAGTTAGAAGAGAGAACGTGTTGTCAGAATTGGTTTGGGCAAGCGCTGTATCACCTCGTTGCTTTAGTTAATGTCTTTGTCATTAACTAATGTGGTCATTTCGTCTTCTATTGTCCCCTTCACAAGTATATATCTCCCTTCCTTATATCTTATTTACGTGAGGAGCTCAAACTTTGTTGTATTTGATAGTAGATACTACTACCGCCTTTATATGAACTGTAAAATGTATTCTTGAATCCCATCTTTTTAAGTTTTTCATGCTCTTGCGCTGTAAGATGTGTTTCTTGTAGATAGCTGTGTTTATTCCTTTTTCAATTTTGCCTTCGCTTTTTCTACTGGATTGTTTAACCCGTTAAGGGACACCATTTGCAGATCTTTAAATTGCATCCTGATCTTTCTTTGAGTATACATTCCTCAATCTGACACAATTAATGACATAAAAAACACATGAAACATTAACACAAAACTGAACCTGAAAAGGAAGAGACTTCCAACTGTGGGGAGCAAGTCCATTTCCCAGTTCCCTGTTGGAGGGTTGAGGGGATATTAGTTATAGTTTTTAGAGGGATGATTAGCCCGACTTGTGAGAGCTTGTTAATTATGCACCTAATCTCTCAGCCATCTTCCCTGAAGTCAGGATATCATTTACTTGATGTTATGTGTAAAACATTTTATATATTTGACATATATTACTCAATCAATACATTTCTATATACATTTTTCACAACAGTAAGTTATGGCTAATATATATATATATATATATATATATGTATATAAATTAATATTAATAAGGGACATTTCATTGATCATTTATAGGCAAACATGGCAGTCACGTGAAGCCCTCAAAAGCTGCTCCGCATTCTGTTTTATAAAGGGAAACCGGTGTAGGACGTGTGTGCGCACTGTTTTATAAA
>CALSBW010002001.1:357472-393700 GCA_943590975.1 Lindbergichthys nudifrons
AAGTATAATTTGCGAGCTATTTAGGTTTAATTGTTTTAATCCGTCCACGAGCACGACGGCATCTGCGATCCCTCGCTCTACCCCTCGCTATTGTGTGAAGGGTCTGCTTTATACGCTCCGCACAGTAACCCTGCTGCATGCTCACTAGCGCACCTCCGCCCCCCCGTTCATAAAGTCAAGTACCCCTCAAAAGGTCCGGTTTATTTCATTTTAAAGATGCGCACCAAGCAACATCTCCAGGTACTCCTTTGAGAACCAGGGCAAAAAAGTTATGTGCACCCCTGGCCATAACCCTCTGGAGTCGGTGGACGCGCCAGCGCGTCCAGGTGCGCATAATTTACGTAATTAATCATATATTTTGGATTATAAGGAGAAATATGTTTCAGATATCCGCGGAATCGCTTGAAGATTAGCTCTCCAGCGGTACCTCCTGTGAGACTGTAACCAGGGCACAGCAGCCAATATGGCGTTACACTGTGTGGGATTGGTCGATTCGTGTGTCCGTCAAGGAAATCTCGGCCGGCAGCCATGATGGTCTGAAACGACCAATGGACACTCGAGAAATCACTAAGGACCTCCCCACCAAGAAAGAAAAACATAAACCACGTGTCTCCCATCAGTTTACATCTGTGAGGGAGAGAGAGAAAGACTTTACAGTTGCGGACTTCGCTATAGATTTTTTTCGCTAGCAGCAGTGAAGATAGAGCCTCAGAACCTGAAGTCTTCGATTCTTCTGAAGAAGAAGAATACAAAGACAATAACAAGGATCCATTTGGACATGGGTAAGTGTAAATATTACAGTAATAGTGTACTTGCAATGTGTGGGGAATACCGCAAAAATGAACAATAGGTTTATTGATAATTTATCGATAGTCATGAACTTTTTCTTGGGACCAAATAGACTCTCCATTAGCAACGTTTACTCTGTGTTAACGTGTTTCATGGGTAAACGTTATTTTGGAGGGTAAAAGTGGGATTACATGTGTAGATGATTCAAATAATCATGTATTCGTCCCACAACAGAGACATTTACAGTGGCTATATATATATATGTTTAGTAGCTTGTGGAAGTGCGCTCCAAAATATTTGTTGATCTTGTTTATTGGTATTTATTATTTTGATATTATTTATTTAAATAGATCATTTATTTAATTTATTTTTGTTCAATAAATGGATGTTTTCAAAGTCAATGAATAATCGTATTTAATAATCGTGATATCAATTATTGACCAAAATAATCGTGATTATGATTTTTGCCATAATCGAGCAGCCCTAGTGTGTGTGTGTGTGTGTGTGTGTGTGTGTGTGTGTGTGTGTGTGTGTGTGTGTGTGTGAGAGTAACAGGAGCTATATTCAGAGATCTGCTGCCTTGGCTACAATCTTTCATCGTTGCTGTTGTATGATGATATGTTTAACTACGGTATTTAGCGTCTACAGCACCTCCGCTTTTAGGGTTGACGTCGTAGACCCAAACGTCGCCCGGAGGTCCCCCGGTGTTGTTGCGGGAGCTGCTGCACTAGCTAACGCTGCACTAGCTAACGCTACATTAGCAAAACAAACGCTAATTTATTTTGCAAAAGGTGCAGCGGGCTTCAAACACGTTCCCCTCCACTGGTTTCAACCAAGCACTAAATTCGATGTTTTCCAACCAAATACGGTTGAACTTACACTCCCCCATATTTATTTGTAAGTAGATTCGAAGAGACATGAGTTTTTGACTGCCGCTAGCTGAAGCTTGGTTGCTAGGTTACTAGCTGGGTGTTCTCTGATAAGGGGCCGGGAGGAAAACAAGTTAGTGATTACTGGTTCCATGTTGATTTATTTCAATACAAATTGTTGGGGGGAACTGAAAGGCTATTACCGTACTGGTTACTTTGCAGCCCGGACATTTACCCCAAAACACATTTCGACGCGATCGCAACACAGAAGTACCTTTCAAATCCCATCATTTTTAACCTGTTAAGCACCAAGCCTGTTTTTCATGTTTCAGGCTCGAAAATGACATGCCCAAAACAAATGACTACAACTTCACTTCTAAAAGGGTTATATGAATAATTTATTTTATCAAAGCAAGGTTACATCTGTGAGTTGGATGTAGAAGTGTCAGAATCAATATAGATTTTTCTCAGTCAGAGTAAATTCAGATGGAACATAGTAAAAAAAGGTAAATTCTTACCTCCGCCTACTTATAGTGAAAACCACCCTTGAATGATGGGATAGTAGACTAAAAGCTTTAGGAATCCAAAGTACAACATATAATAAGTACCCTGTATCAAGATTGATGCAAAACAAGTGACATTTGACCTTTTTAGAGAGATTTAGCAAAAAGAAACCACTTCTGGGGTCATTTGGGTGGATTTTCCATATCTCTGGCCCCCCTTGTTTGATTTTGATGGTTGACACCTCTTTCTGACCGTTAGAGCCAATAGAATCGAAGGGGGAGTCCCCCACACACACTCATTGTGAAACAAAGAGGTGGGGGCTTCGCACACGCAGGTTTGCATCAGAGTGAAGCGATCTCTCGCTCTGACATCTGGAAACGAAAAAGCAGTTTTATTGCTTATGGATTATCAGAAATCATTTCAAAGAGGACACAGACACATTGGATTAACCTATGGATTAACTTCAGCATCGTTTTTTATTGTTTTAATGCCATTGAAGACCAGTTTTGACCAGACTATGACACAGGTAAGCCATGTTAGCGTTTGTAGCTACCTAGCACCACATGTTTTGATGTACGTTTTCGTTTATAGAGTCGAAAGTTTTTATCATGTGTTGAGGTGGGCACCCATCGATTCTGTGTCTCCTTACGATCATAATCGATATGTTGGATGTGCATCTAGGATAAGTAATAAGGGATTTATGAGTGAGTTTAGGTGCAGTGATAGGTTAGTATTTTTTCGCTTGTGGCTAATTCAGAGGCTGAGTGTTAGCATTGTGTTTTTTTTTTGAAAAAAATAAATAAAAAAGATCAGTTAGCTGAGTTTCTTCCCGTTACATGGATATAAAACATTCATAGTTTATTAAATATTAACATTCCTTAGACGTTGTTTCCTGCAAATGACGCGTTTATCCGCCCGGTACCGGGGGGGCGGTGCGTAAGAGGTTAAGACCTTCTAAATCATATTTAAGACCTTTCTTATTTTTTTGGTCATATTTAAGACCTTTTTAAGGCCTTAAATTCAGATTATCAAATGTAAGACTTTTTAAGACTTTTTAAGACCCCGCGGGAACCCTGTCCAACTATCTGTTCTTCTACGCACAAAATTCTTTATTATTATTCCGCCCGTTATTTTGCCGGTGTTTTTCTCCCGCATTGAACATCGCAGAAACTCCGTTCAAACATCAAAACGTTCAGCTCGGTCGGGAATCGATGGCTATTACTTTTCTCATTCATAACTTTCATAATTCCAGAGATACATCCCATAATTCATCACATTTTTAACCATTGAAGTCAATGGAGAAAATCTTCACACTTCAACAAATTTTCATGCGACTTCAACTGCTAACTGTTCATTCATACTTTCACTCAGAAACCTCATTCCAACTTTAAAATGTTAGACATCTTTCTGACACTATTCGTGTAACACAACTTTTAAATCTGATTCTTACTTTTAGAGATATTAAACATTGTTCAGACCTTGGTAAAGAGGCTTTCTTCAGATTTTAACATTAACTGATGTCACAGCTAGAGTGTAGGAAATCTTGAAATTTGCCTTCATATTTTTTTTTAAAACTGCCATAATTCCCAAACCCTACTTTCCTGAGACATACTCTTTCATGACAAACATAGGAAAAATCTTGTAGCTTGAAAAATGACAAATAATTAAGCAAAATAATTAAACAAAATGCCTCTTGAGGTCATGAAGTGACAAAAACTTTCAACATGTCTCCATTAAAGCCCATTGTAATTTCAGGCTGATATTTCCTCACAGCAGCAGCCGCACACCTTTAGTTAATCTGCCAAAAAGGCCACATTATTGACCTGAAAGTACACAAAAAGCACACTTCAGATACTCAAGGTCCTTGAGATGCTTCACGCTTTGAAATTTCACCGATATCTGTTACGGTTCTTAAACAAAACGTTCACATGTAACATGTTCTCATTCAGAACAATGGAAACCTTTGATCTCTGGACACCTCGTTAGCTCAAATAAAAACACCTGTGTCATGGAACACGATGATGTCATAACTCCAACTGACATACTCAGAGCAGCAGACTTCAGATAATGGTTAATGGTCCTGCCCTCAACAGCTCTACGTCAATTATGGGGTGTCATCATATGCCGTTTCCATGGAAGATCAAGAGGGCGATCAAGAGAAGAGAGAGGGCGATCAAGAGGAGAGAGAGAGGGCGATCAAGAGAAGAGAGAGAGGGTGATAGAAGAGTGAGAGGGTGATCAAGAGAAGAGAGAGAGGGCGATCAAGAGAAGAGAGAGAGCGATCAAGAGAAGAGAGAGAGGGTGATATAAGAGTGAGAGGGTGATCAAGAGAAGAGAAAGAGGGCGATCAAGAGAAGAGAGAGAGGGCGATCAAGAGAAGAGAGAGGGCGATCAAGAGAAGAGAGAGAGGGCGAGCAAGAGAAGAGAGAAAGAAGAGAGAGAGGGCGATCAAGAGAAGAGAGAGGGCAATCAAGAGAAGAGAGAGAGGGCGATAGAAGATTGAGAGGGCGATCAAGACTAGAGAGAGAGTAATGTAACCTCCTAATGTAATGTATAACTCCTATGAAAATGTTCAAAAAGTGCTCAAACTTCACATGTGTGCTAACAGTCCAGCCGTGAAACATCTACGGGACAGTTTTGAGATTGCTTCAAATGCCGTTGCCATGGCAACACAATGCTCACCATGAAACACGGTTTTCTCATCACTTCAGTGAAAATGCTCCAAACGGCCCAAAACTTCACAGGTTTGGTAACGATGCAGCCATCAACGCATCTAAGCGTATTGTGGGATGTCATCAAATGCCGTTGGCATGGCGACAGATCATTCGCCATCAAGTTAGTTCAAAAGTTTGCAGTTCAAATATTCTGCTGCTTTTCCAAGCCTTTTTACTTTATTTTCTTCTCTCAACACACATTCAAGCCCCCAGTGTTCATGTATCATTTCAATCTAAATTCTTCACTTTCTTCTTACACATTACATTTCAGCATAGCAATTCAGCGTCAGCTTTTCAGCATAAAGCATTCCCACTAGCAATTTCTTCAGGAATTGCATTCTCTAGTTTTATCATACTGTTCTGTACAGATGAGACTTTATCATAGATTTATTTATGTGTGCCTGTGCTTATTTTATCATACTGTTCTGTACAGATGAGACTTTGTCATAGATTAATTTGCCTGTGATTATTTTACCGTCCTGTACAGATGAGACTTCGTTATCAGATGTATGTATATGTGTGTCTGTGATTTTATACTGAATGTAAAGTAACTGGAAATACCTGTGCGAGAGCGAGAGCGAGAGAGAGAGAGACTCCTGCCCCACCTCCCAAACTTTCTTTTTATGTGTGCATTGTTATTTGAGCTTGAGCAACATTTTACTTGAACTTTATTTCAATTAAATTAGTAGTAATTATTGTCCTACATTTTAATTTGTTTTACAGAAATGTTTCACAGCTGCCTGGGCTTAGTGGCCCACAGGTGGCGTTTATCCAGCAGCCAGAACATCCATCTATGCCTGCCCCAGGTCAAGATCTACCGTGGCTCAAGGGCCTTCACCAGAGCCATCACCACCAAGGACCAGAGGACCAGCATCACTACAGCCGCCTCCACCTCCATCTGTGCCTGCCACCAGGTCAAGATACACACGGCACAAAGGCTCTGCCACAGCCATCACCATCAACCCAGCCAGCAAGGAGGTCTCGTGGAGGTCTCGTATAGCACACGTACCCCCCACCTACACATCAGCCCATGCACCATCACCCCCACCTACACAGCAGCCAGACCCACTGTCTTGGAAGACGTACAAAGACCTTGACACTGTCTTTACATTTAGAATGAATAGTTGGTTGAAAGTTCTGATGTTCAATATTGTAAATAGAGAGATTTTCCAGTTTCTTATATTTATATAAATAATTGGTTGAAAAAAACATATTTATAATAAATTGTTGGTTGAAAAGAAAAGTTTGAATGCTCAATTTGTATTTGTACACATCACATGAACCTGTATGTAATATGAAGTCATTATTCAGTCCTAACGTATCTCAGTGGTGAAAGTAGAGTGATAAACACCTATTTTACTCAAAATTCGAATTTAATTTGTTTCATTTTAGACATGAATTAAAATGTATATACAGTGTAATTCAAATATTTAATTACTTTTGTGATCCTAAGACTTTGGTAACCAAATCTAAAACACCAAAAAAATTGGAGGACATGAGTATATTTGTGTTTTCACAAGAGTTTTGAAGATTTTCCAAAAATCGGATGTCAAATGTTAAAGGTCCCATGTCATGGCCATTTCTACTGATCATAATTCCATTGTTGAGGTATACTAAAATAGATTTATACTATGCAATTTTCCAAACTCACATTGGTTTCTCATACAGCATCTCTGTAAAGTATGTGTATTCACCGGTATTCACTCTCTGTCCTAAACAGCTTGTTGGAGCTCCTGCCCCCCATCCCTGTGAGCCCAGTGTGCTCTGATTGGTCGCGACGTTGAGAGGCTCGTTGCTGCGAGGAGCAGACAGGCTTCCGTGTCGGCGATACAGCGAGAACAAGCGAAACTCATCCTGAGTACACACAAACACTCACAGCCGAAGTAAAAACAATAAGTGTGGCTTGATATTGAGTAAGAAAAAGGTTTATAACCATAAGGTTTATCGCATTTCTCCGCGATCCCAACGTAGTACCCCAAAAAACGTTTACCCATTTAAACAGTCGTGGTAGATACCTTGTTTGTTTTAAATATCATAAATACACAAACAACAATTAATACTTACAGGTTGTGTACCCGAATCTTCCGCTGGTCCAAACAAAGTAGGAACAGCATCGTTCTTCAGTGCCCTACGCTGTACATATCCGGCATGAATCGCTGAAAGGTTTGGGAAGCTTTGTTTCGTGAAAGGCTGGCAGAGGGTGTGGCCTCTGGGTATCCCCATGTCAGAGTACCCAGGAAGTAAACAATGGAAAATGAGAAATCTCCAATGAGGCGTTTTGGGGAGGTATTTTCTGTGTTAGAGTTTTACTCCCTACAGCGTGTACTTTGAGGGTTTTTGACTCTGCAGACCGTTTACATGCATAAAAACCTTCATAACACACTTTAAGCTTTACTGCTACTTATCTCATCACGCAGTGCTCTAAGGTGAGTAATTTGCATTTATAGCAAGACTCGAGATTGTCCTGAACATTTTGATATGTAACACATGGGGTGCCATCAGTTGCGGCTGATGGAAAATATTTTAGGTGGGGCTGTGGAAATGGTGATCAAACAATACTAGGGGGGTCCGGGGGGATGTTCCCCTGGTACATTTTTTTGAGAAAAGACCCCTTAAATTATTGCTTTTGGTGATGTTAGAGGGGTTGGGGGACAATTTGAGGCTTAAAAATATGAGAAGACTGATCAATACCTCCATAACTTCAGTGTGGTTAGCTATGAATCTTCCAAAACTTCCAAACACCTTGTCCTGGACATAGTTTCTACAGCATAAACTGTGCAACAGTACAGTAGGCCCACACAAACTGCAGAACACCGGGGCTTTGGGAACACTGATTTAATTCCCATTTAACCTGTTAAGGGGCTTTTTCCCCCCGTTTTTTTTCTCACGAAACTGTGTCTCAGGGCTTCTTAAAATGTAATAAACTATTCATGTGTCCTACTCAGAGGAAATGCATCTAACTGATGATATGAACCATGTTTACCGAAACAAAACACAAGTCTCACAAGAAGCGTCTAAATGAGCCCTGAGCGAAAAAATGCTAACGCACTCTAGGTATAAATCAATCGATATGCACAAACAAGCTTACAAGCTGAGATTCCACAGATTCTAGAAATATAAGTATCATCACTGAGCGATCAGAACTCGCGACAGGGGAAGCAAATACAGACATCACACGACGTAGCTTTAGGTAGCAAAACACGGAGATATGCTCACCTTTTGCAGAATAACAATTCTGATCAAATACGAGAAAAACGCAGCTGAAGGTTAATCCATAGGTTAATCCAATGTGTCTGTCACTTTGAAAAATGATTGATGATCCATAATTCCATTTTTATGTCAAAAACTGAGTTTTCATTAGCTGCTAATGGTAGCTTCCAGAGTGTATGACAGCTTCCTGTTTTGTCTCCTTGGATACGAGTCCAAACAACTCACAGACTGCACCGGGCGCTCACGTAGGAGCCCTGTGACCAGCAGATTTGACGACGCTGATTGGCTGAAATTATGTTTCGGCGGCATAGTTTAACCTGTTACGCACGGCCCGCCCGGTACCGGGCGGAAAAACGCGTCATTTGCAGGAAACAACGTCTAAGGAATCTTAATATTGAATAAAACTATGAATGTTTTATATCCATGTAACGGGAAGAAACTCAGCTAATGATCTTTTTAATTTTTTTTTTCTAAAAAAAACCACAATGCTAGCACTCAGCCTCTGAATTAGCCACGAGCGACATTTTTTTTTTTTAACAGCACTTAAACTCACTCATAACTCCCTTATTACTTATCCTAGATGCACAGCCAACCACTCGTTTTTGGTGTCCTGGAGACACTGAATCTAGTGGTGCCCTCCTCAACACTCAGTGATAAACATTTGCGACGCTATAAACGAAAGCGTACATCATAACATGTGGAGCTAAGTAGCTAGAAACGCTAACATGGCTTACCTTGGTCAAAACGATGCTGCAGTTAATCCATAGATTCATCCTATGTATCTGTGCCTTCTTTGAAATTATTTCTGATAATCCATAAGCAATAAAACTGCTTTTTAGTTTCTATATTCCAGAAAGAGAAATTCTTCCAATTTGCTTTCGATTTCTAGACGCGCAGCCCCCACCTTTTCTCTTTACAATGAGTGTGTATGTGGGCCTCCCCCTTCGATTATATTGGCTCTAACGGTCAGAAAGGTGTGTCAACGATCAAAATCGAGCAAGGGGGGCCAGAGATATGGGAAAAAACCCATTTTCACCCAAATCACCTCAGAGGTGGGGTGGTTTAGGCTAAACCTCTCTAAAAAGGTCAAATGTCACTTGTTTTGCATCAATCTTGATACAGGGTACTTATTATATGTTGTACTTTGGATTCCTAAAGCTTTTAGTCTACTAACCCATCATCCAAGGGTAGTTTTCACTATCTGTAAAGAATAATCTTTGGACGGACACTATAATTTACAGTTTTTTACTATGTAAAATCTGAATTTTCTTTAAAATAAAAAACATTTATATTGATTCTGACACTTCTACATCCAACTCACAGATGTAACCTTGCTTTGATCAAAGAAATTATTCATATAACCCTTTTAGAAGTTAAGTTGTAGTCATTTGTTTTGGGCATGTCATTTTCGAGCCTGAAACATGAAAAACAGGCTTGGTGCTTAACAGGTTAAAGATAGAAACAGTTGGCTTCTGCTGCACTTGCTGCCCTCTCATCTGGGCACTGTGCATAGCGCCCAGACGAGAGGGAGTAATGATACACGGGCAAGGCCAGGCAGGAAACATGTGATTTATCAGTAACTTTAGACATCGTAACACAATTTTAAACGAGATTTGATTGTAGATTATACATTTTACTGATACCAATTATATAATATTTACCTTGTTTATTAAAAATAAAAATAAAAATAAAAAATATTTTTTTTAAATATATATATTTTTTTTTTATATGTGGGAAGAGGGGGGGCGGCGCCCCTAGCACCCCTATGGGCCGGCCGCCACTGGGTGCCATGTTATAAGAAGTACATTTAAAAGCAGTGGCGAACCGTCAGGGCCTTCAAGGTATTCAGAGAATACCCTGGAACACTCAGATAAAACACACAAAAAATCGATTTAATTATATAAATAAAATGTAATAAAATGCATGTAAAATGAATAAATGAGAATCGTATCTGTGTTGTTGATCTGTAATATTACAGTGTTACGTTGATTTGTTCGTCCTTCTCGGTCCATGCACTACGCATTTCAGTGGTTTTGTGTTAGAAAAAAAAGCAACCAATCAGATATTTTTCTGGGTCTCTGGGTAGAATATCCTTCAACCAAGGTATTCTATATCCTTGATAGAATACCCTGGCTGTTGCACTGAATGAGAGCGTACCTTTGGATTGACAGTTTGATCAACCAATCATATATTGATTTGTAGCCAATGGGCGTATTCTTTCAGAGTTTCCCTCGGTTCCAGGGTATTCTAGAAGGCCCGGTAGTTCCCTGGCTCGAAACACAGCATCTAGATAAATGCCACGAAGCAATTCATATGCCGTTTTTTTGTTTTTAATGTTGAAATGGCAAGTGCAACAGGTGCAGATTATGTTTTTGGGGAATTGTTCCGCGGCGGAGGGTGTGTGTGTGTCTACAGATAGTCCAGTTGTGATAGACACGGTTCGCCACTGTTTAAAAGGTGTGTTATGGCAATCCTTATTACAGCGTATCTCTGGCATATTCATTAAGGTCACATGGTAAGCTATATGATGTGTGTTACTGAGTTGGGTCACACAGAGTTAGAGAGACAATGGTCGTTCTGAATTATCAATAGATGTATTCATTTTAAGTGAGCTGACACCGAGGTTAGAGGAAGTTCAGAGAAGGCCTCAGGTTATAAAAACAGTTAACCTTTGTTAGTTTACTACTCCTAAGGATGTCATGAGATGATGACTTTTAAACATATACAAGTGTGGCATTCAGAGGGAAAAACATGTGACGTTTTGTGTGGTAGGCTGCATGATAAAATGTGTGTGCGTTAAACATGGTTAGGGAAAATGTGTGTGTCTTCATTGCAGTGGCTATATATGCTGTATGATTGTTGCTACTGTTGTTGCAGCAGGTGATGTACTCCAGATTATTATTGTTGTTGCGCAACTGAATAATAATTAATCTCAACCAATGTCTGTGTTTGTGTTTTATTTATCTCTCTCTGTGTTAACATTAAGGTTGGTGAGCCATAAATTGCACTAACAGGTGATTTAAGGAAACGTCTAAAAATCGAGAAAATACCCTTAGACTCCAGAGGGTTAAACACCTGAACTTTTGAAACAACATCCATAACATTCATCTGGCTGCAACTTACAAATGGTTTATCTAGTATATCATATTCCAATCACTTGTATATAGACTCTTATTGCACTATTTCACTATTTTTCGTTTTTGTATTTACTATTTTTTCAGTTTTATTGTGGAGCCTGTGACCTAAGATTTTCATTGTCATAACTACACTGTAGCTATGTACGTATGACTAATAAAAGCCTTGAACTTTGAACCTTGAACAATAGAAAGTCACACATTTCGAATTTCATGGACAATTTGTGGCCATTATTTGACCTTTACAGTTGCTGTACTTTAACCTGTTAAGCCCTATAGCCCCCACAGGCGGGGGCAAACAAAAAAATGTTCACGAAACTGTGTCTCAGAGCTTCTTAACATTTAACAACCTATTAATGTTTCATACCCACTTTGCTAAAGTGTATCCTCTTGTCCCTGAGAGTAGACAGCCTATAACTTTTTAACTTCTGCACTAGATGCGTTCAGAACTGAGAGATGGCATGCTCTCTCTATTAATTATCGAATTCACTATTCACCACTTTCATTCTTTCCACCTTAACATAGATATCAGCTTTTCTGATTTGTATTTTCATGCAAAATATTACAGTCTACGTCTTAAATGTGTGAGGATGCTTGCTTCCTTAACCTATTAAGCTCTGAGCCTGTTTTTCAGGTTTCAGACTCGAAAATGACATGCCCAGAACAAATGACTACATCTTCCCTTCTTAAAGGGGTAAATGTATAATATTTGTTCTCAAAGCAATGATACACCTGTGAGTTGGATGTAGAAAAGTCAGAATCAATATAGATGTTTTTATTTTAAAGAAAATTCAGATTGAACATAGTAAAAAATGTTAAATTATAGTTTCCGTCCAAAAGAAAACCATTACTTGTAGTGAAAACCACCCTTGAATGATGGGATAGTAGACAAAAAGCTTTAGGAATCCAAACTATAACATATAGTAAGTACCCTGTATCAAGATTGATGCAAAACAAGTGAAATTTGACCATTTTAGAGAGGTTTAGAAGAAGAAAAAAACCACCTCTACGGAATAATTTGTTTAGTTCTCAGAAAAAAAGTCAGAATTTCTCAGAACAAAAAAAAACCTTTTTTTTCACATCCCCATTTTTTTTTCTAATCCTCTTCCGTACTTGTCTGATTACATTCTCAAGAGTATCATTATTATTATTTATTTTTTAGAATAAGGTCTGCCTATAAAGCCTATGGGGTTCCTTGGGGGTCAGATTTGAAAGACCATCCTATTCTGAGTTTGGTCCCAAGTGCTCCCAAACAAATAGTGTCATTTATTTATAACAATCTTAACTCCTAGAAATATATGCCTACATCAGGTATGAAAGCATGGGATAGAGAAATATCCAAATAGTGGACAAGAATGGTTAAAAAAAATTCAAATGTGTTTTGTAACCTGTACTGTATTCTGTTGTGATGTGTAAGTTGATGGTGTTGCAACAAAAAATGAATGATACAAAATATATATATAAGCGTTATTTTTATTTATTGAATAAAAGTTGACTACTTTAAGAAAATGTATATTAAAGAGTGGATCTGTTACAATCAGGGATTGCAGGCGATGAGCCACATAACATGTTCCCTATTAACTGAGGTAGGCATTTTTGACTTTCTTCAGCAAAATAGGCTTTGAATATCAGCACATTATGTCTTTGTAGCAGGTGCAAAACAAGAGTATACACAGCAGAGAAAGAGGACTGCATGCATTCACTGCCATCACAATACTGTGTACTCATATAGCAGAGCTCTGAGCCTCAGGCCATCATTACATCAGGCTCTCATGGAGGCATCCTGATTCCCATTGCTTCTTTTCTTTGTTCCACAGCTTTACTGCGTTGCACAAACGTAACATGACTCTACACTGCCCCAGTTAAAAAAGGAACGAAAGAAGACATCTTTCAATTTTAAGAAAAAACAACATTAGGCTGAGCCATCAACACATACACACTGCCGGTCATCAGAGAACCCGCTGGTATAATAACCTGGCCAAAGGAAGAGATAGAAGCCGCTGATATCAGGACAAGGAAGGTCCTAACAAAGCATGGAGGGCTTTACCCCAAGTCCAGCCCCCTGAGACCTTGGACTCATGAGCGTCAGAGCCACTATCCAGGATGAAACAACAAAGATCCAGGAGTACATCAGGAAGAGGACCACAACTGACGACATGCTTAGTGAATGGCTCCAGCAGCAGAATACTAATAAGGAGGCAGGAGGGGAGGAGGATCTGTCATGGAAGGACAATCCCCCGCATGGCATGTACCATTGACAGATAGAGGAAGTGGTTAATATCCAGAAATCATACCAATGGATGGAAAAGAGCTGACCAGATCCATAGAGGCCGTGGTCTACCATACCAGACAGGATCCCAGGTGTAGGGTGTGTTCAGAGGCCCCTGTGACAGTCCAGCACATAACAGCAGGGTGTAAGATGCAGGCAGTTATGGCATACATGGAGCGCTATTAACCAAGTGTCTAGAATAGTGTATGGAAACATCTGTGCAGAATATGGGCTGGATGTCCCATGGTCAAAATGGGCAGCACCTCCAGAGAACGACAAAGCTAAGATCCTGTAGGACTTCCAGATCCAGACTGATAAAATGATAATGGTAAACCATAATCAGGAAGAAGGAACACAAAAAGCTTGGGAAATACCGAGAGCAACCTAAAGAAGATGTGCTAAGTGAAGGCAACAGTGGATCAAGTGATGATCGGAGCGGCGCAGCAACCCCCAAACTGGGCTTTGGCTCCAGTAAATCCCAGGAACAGCATCCGATATCTCTGTCCAGAAGAGCGCAATCCTAGGAACAGCTGAGATACTGTGCAGAACCGTCAGGCTCCCAGGACTCTTGTAGGGGAGCCAAGCATGAAAGTCCTTATTTTATTTATATATATATAATAGGGAGACCTGTGGCTTACGATAAGCCCCTATATTTGCTGTCTCTCTTTTGGATGCTTCTTCTAAATCACTTGTTTTTTTTTTACTAAATAATTGTTTATTAATATATTATTCAAAGAGGGTGTTTACAATAGTAAAGTTACTACATAAACACTCACTGCATAATATGTCACTGGAAACAAATCTAGAATGTCAATTAATTATTAATATTCCAGTGGGATATTTTTTATTATTTTTATTTTAATCGTTTATTTGGCAGGGACAATGCACAATAATGAACACTTAAAACATTAAAATGTGTCAAGCGTAACAGTGCCAGATTTGGCTTTGAGCTAATTTCCATCCGCAGTCCCTCACATAAAACATTTAAGAAGTTTACATTTTACAAACATAGCAAAAACAAAATACATGATGTGCAAAAGGTACAAAAGAGCAATAGCAGCACACAAGTATTTATGACATGGTAATACAATATAGCAGCAACGACATATAAAGTGCAAGAGAAGATACAAGAGCTACCTAAAGTGCAAGAGGAGATGCCCCTGTGTTAAAGTGCATTTAGCGGTGATTGCACGGATGTTTGTTTCTCAACCATTCTTTGAGTTGACCTTTGAAGCTATTGAGACTGGGACAATCCCGTATCTCAGTTGGGAGGCTGTTCCACAAAGAGCTGCCTTTAACGGAGAGGACATTTTGTCCAAAAGTGGCCCGTCTACGGTGGACCTCACAGTCTCCTCTGGTTTCTGACCTAGTGCAGAGTCCAGTGTGTTTTCTGTGGATGAATTCCCCTAAGGGAGGGGGGGCAGTCCATGTAAACATTTATAAATAAAACACATACTTTTAAAATACTTAAAATGGTCAAAACTCAAGAAATGGTGTTTCTCAAGGATGGCACAGTGGTGGTATGAATATGGCTTTCTGTCAAACACCTTGATAGCTCTCTCTCTCAGCTGTTCTATAGGTTTCAGGTGTGTGGCACAAGCAAACGACCAGTTTGTCAAACCGTATTCAATGTGGGATAGAATCATACAGTGGAGGTATGATTTTGCAGCATAGACAGTTAAGAAGGGTCTAATTTGTTTTACATTTTGCAAGTTGAATTTAATAGTATTGGATACTTTCTTGATATGTTTCTTAAAAGTCAAGTTCGAGTCCAGTATGACTCCAAGATACTTGAAGTGGGAGACTAGTTCTATTTCTGCTCCTTTTAAAAACACGTTGGATCCTTCCATTTTGACTGGTCGTTTACTGAACATCATGCATACTGTTTTTTTTTACGTTTAACTGTAAGCAAATGTTGTTCAGCCAGTGTTGGACCTTGTCCAAAGCATTTGAGAGACATGATGTGATTATTTCAGTGTTTTTCCCATGTATAAAGATGACCGCATCATCGGCATACATTTGCACATTGAACTCAGGACATATATTAGGCAAGTCATTAATGTACAGTGAAAAAAGTAACGGTCCAAGAATGGAACCTTGTGGAACCCCAACAGGGTTCACAAGGTAGGGGGATTTGGCACCGTTGACCAAAACACACTGTTTTATGTTCGATAAGTAAGACATAAACCAATGTATCGAAACTGCCGAAAAATTGAAATGAGTCAGCTTTGTAAGGAGCACTTGGTGGTCAACAGTGTCAAAAGCCTTCCTGAGATCAGGAAGACAGCACCTACATATGGGCTCGTGTCCAACATACATTTAACCTTTTCCACAAAGACACAGTTAGCTGTCTCAGTGGAGTGGTGAGCACGGAAACCAAACTGCATTGGGTGGAGTGGAGCGAAACCTTTGTCTAAATGTTTGGTGATTAGTTTTGACACCCATTTCTCAGCTATCTTAGAGACACAGGGGAGGATGCTGATTGGTCTGTAATTGGACATTATTGTCTTGTCCCCAGATTTAAAAATCGGTGTCACCGTGGCCACCTTCCAGGATGATGGAACTTCCCTCGTGCTGATAGATTGATTCACTAGCATACTAATTGGTTTTAATAGACCGTCGATATTTGTCTTTAGAAAGTTGGTGTCGAAATCATCTGCATCCCTAGCCTTAGAACCTTTTAACCCTGAGATTATATTTTTTACCTCCACCTCTGTGATTTCTTCCAGGTCAAAAATGGGGTGTGTATCCACAGTCGGGCTAGGTGAGACCTCAGATGGCGGGAAGAGCTTTGTGATGTCCAGAGCACTATTTATAAAATACTCATTTAGAGAGCTGGCAAACACTGCAGGGTCTTTTATCAGGGCATCATTGATTTTTAATTCTAGAGCATTATTATTTTCCTGTTTCTTATGTTTACCTAATAGTTTATTTAAAATTTGCCAAACGTTTTTACCGTTACCTTTCGCACCTTCAATTATGTTGATGAAAAAGTTAGCTTTTGCCTGTCTTATTGTTTGTGTTACCTTGTTACCAGCATGAGTGCATTTCTGTCTGTCAGTGGATAGTCCGGATTTCAAGCTCTGCTTTAATAGTTGGTCTCTAGATGTCATTAGATTCCTGCATTGTAGATTCAGCCAGGGAAGATGATGTTCCTTCCTGTCCCTAAGGCACCCTCTCCTTGAGAAGGAAGACATTTTATCATTAATTTTAGATATAAACAGATCACTGTTTTCACCAATATCTTCAGAGGACAGTGTCCCCCCAATCAATCATTTTCACTGCATCCATAAAACGTTGTTGCAGGTTTTTGGGGATGAAGCGAGAACCCAAGGCAGGGGTTTTAGGTGTGGCCATGAACCTTTTTTTGTGAGTTTCCTGGTAAAAAGAATAAGATTATGGTCAGAAAGACTAGTCAGTAAGTTGTAGGTTTGAATTATTCTGTCAGCTTTGTTAGTAAATAATAAATCTATCATAGTCTTGGAGGTTTTGGTTATTCTAGTCGGTTGATCCATTAGTTGTATTAAGTTGTGTTTATCCGTGATCTGTTTTAAGTTCTTTCTATTTTGTTTATCATTCCAGCTTATGTTAAAGTCTCCTAAAATGATTAGCTCTTTGTTGGAGTCACAGGAATTCAGCATGAGTTTTACCCGATCATAGAAATCCACCTTAGCGGTGGGTTGTCGATATAGGCAAATCATGGTGAGGGACATTTCCTCAGAAAGTGTGATTTCCACACCAACACAATCAAACTCAATATTAGCTGGAAGAGCAATCTCCCTACAGGTAATGGTATTCCTCGCATAAAGCAACACACCCCCTCCTTTTCCCTTCAGTCTGTCCTTCCTAAACACATTATATCCTGACATAGATACAAGAGTGGATGGTGACGACTGTTTTAGCCAAGATTCCGATATTCCCAAACAGTCAATATTGGATTAATATAGTCTTTTTTTCTTTTGATTTTTTTCAGATGATGGGTTGCTACAGTGCAACAGTGAGGGGTTTGGTGCCTTGCTCAAAAGTAGCTTGGCATGAGATGAACTGGCACCTCTCCAGCTACCATTTCACACACATTCATAAGAAAGACATAGAAAAAAAACCAGATCAGATATTGACATTGAAAGCAGCCTCAATTACACTGGTCAAGCTATGCACTTCTAATACACATTTTCCTCTGTAGTTTTTCAAACCATGTTTGGTAAAAAGAAATGTGATACTTACAGCAGTTAGTGACAGCAAAGCTGTTAGCCACCTCCAGGTTATCTATGTGTGGAGTCAGTCTGAAATCTGCCATTCCAAACTGAACCATGCCAACCCTGAACGCACTGTACTCCTGATCTGCACCCCGCGGAAACAGACCGCCTGGAAACACAAGACACAGACAGACCATCAGAAAGAAAATTATTCGCTATATTTTTTGTATAAATATTACAGTGTTTTTACTTTTAATAATAATACATTTAATAAATGTTTTTAAAATACATTTTACAACAAAAATGTTTTTAGGGATTTATTTCAATGTATCATGAACCATAAACCCTTATAATATGTGTTTCATTCAAGTCACCAGTTCTCTAGTCCCAATCACTCTCGAGTCACCACTTTGCGAATCCGAGTTCAAGTCGAAGTCACCCAGTCCGAGACGAGTCCGAGTCATCATTACCTGTGTTCAAGTCCGAGTCACAAGTCTGAGACGTCATGTATTAATCATGTGGATATATTTGTTTAGATTTAGCTGTTGGATAGCTTTTAATCAATTAATATTTGTTATTGTCTACATTGCTTTTATAATTATATTTTCTGCATTGCTTTAATTTAGTCTATTTTACTCTCATTTGTCTATTTAACTTCTGTGAAGCACTTTGGGCTACAATTCTTGAATGAAATGTGCTATACAAATATAAAGCTTAATATTATTATTATTATCAGGGTTGAGTCGAGTTTTAAAATTGCCTCCAGCGCTCCGTTCTGGCACCTTTAATGAGTTGCTTTACAAAATTAAACAAAATGACACACTGTCACATTTCAGGGTTATTTTAGTTTATTTAGCGGTTCCAAAACACACAGAATCTGAAAAGATATTGACAGTAACATTCCACTCACCTAATTAAACCATCACTGTACTGAATTACTTTTATTTCAATAAATAAATAATATAAAAAATATAAATTTTGGGGATAAAAGTCAACTTTTCTAATGTGGTTGTTTAATTTCTTTCATTTTTACAATATAGTATACTTCTGATCAGAATCTTTTTTATTCAAGTTTTCATTCCATGGTGAGGGCGTAATGCTGGAGGTATTGTTGCCAACACCCATATCTGCAAGTGTTTCCGTTTGCATTTTAAATATAAACTGTAAACGTTTTTTTCTAATAATTTCTTTAGTTGTCATCCACAAGTTGTGTGTGATGATTTAAGTATGTTTTACTGTGTAGAAAATAAATGAACTAAATGTTCAGTGTGTGCTCACTGCTTTTTCAGACACACATTAGGATCTTTACTGAAGTTTCTGCTGCATCTGCCGCAGACGGGCTGAAATGTAAAATGTATTTATATTTCAAAGGTTGGTTATTACAGTGTTATATAATATTTTATATGTAGCACAACTCAACAATGATAAATAAAATAATGCTCTTTCTCAGACCTGGAACTTAAATAATTTTGTGAAAAAAAAAGAAGATAATAATATTAATAATAAAAAAAAATCATAAAGGTGCAATGACTAGTCAAATAATCCCCTGAATTGACAACTACTGGTCAGCTAGAAAAATCTATAGTAGAGGGCAGTCCTAATCATTAAAGACAAGAAAGGCAGTGCCTCCCACAGGCTGTATGCATGTGATTTTACAACCCAGTCTCAGTCTCATTTCGTGTTATTGTCACGAAATACAGTGAAAATAAAGAATTAAGACTAATTGTGGCTTGATATTGAGAAATGCTAGATGAGGCCCCCTCCGCGAGGTGAGGCCCCACGCAGTCTGCGTGATCTGCGTGTAGGGAGGGGCGGGCCTGTGTGTGACACAGTGTTAATTTTGTCAACGAAAACTATGACGAAAAATGTTCGTCAATGACCTTTTTTACATGACAAGACGAGACGATGACGAGCTAAAAATTGATTCTTGATAATAAAAACTATGACGAAATGTATATTTTGTTTTCGTTGACGAGACGAGACGGGACTAATGTGTTAATGGTGGACCATCGGATATTCAAAATGCAGGGTATTTCCCCCCAATTGTCCATCTTGTCTGTCAAAATGCATCTTACGTTTCTAACTTGCAATATCATTATTTCCGCTCTCTTCACTCCAGAAGAGCGATCTCCCTGTGTCTCGTCTGTGTGCGGGGGCGAGGCCTAACAGAGATCTGCCGGGGACGGAGCGTTCAAAAGTATAGTGACACTCGACAAGGCTCGATGTGGACAAAGCTTGTTTGCCATTAGTGTTTGTGCGTAAGCGCATTGACACGAGCAGTCTGTCCAAACAGCTGGTCAAAAGGCATCTTATTCAGTCGGAGAAATGCACAATTTTCGACTTCCTTAACTCGTAGCTCTGTTGCTCCAATTACGAGTGACGTTATCACATCAGTTGCGCAGAGGTGGGAGAAGTACTCAGATCTTGTAGTTAAGTAAAAACCAGATTGTAGGAATACTCTGTTACAGTAAAAGTACTGCATTCAAAATGTTACTCAAGTAAAAGTAGAAAAGTATTAGCATCAAAATATATGTAAAGCACCAAAAGTAGTCATTGTGCAGATTGGTCCATTTCAGAATAATATATATGATATGTTTTATAACTATTGATCATGAAAGTGTTCTCAAAGCTGGTAAAGGTGCAGCTAGTTAGAATGACTTTGTATACTGCAGGGTAGCTTGTGAATTTATTCCAGGTGTAACTAAAGTCTGATTTAAGACTTGATTATATTTCACATCATTAATCCAGATCTGTAAAAATACCTAAAGGTATTCAATAAATGTAGTGGAGTAAAAGTACATAATTTACCTCTGAACTGTAGTGGAGTACTTGAGTTTTGCTACTCAAGTACTAAGTAGCAAAACATTTAAATACTCCAGTAAAGTACAATTACCTTAACGTTTTACTCAAGTACAGTACAATATAATAACATAATTATATGTATTTATTTATTTCACATTTAAATAAAGCAATGTTAATTCAGTTAACAATTAACATAATCTGCAATAATACTATTCTACTGTTTGTTCTTGCACTATTTGTATTATTGTATTCTTCAAATTGTTTAACTGTATTATGTCCTATATATATATATTATGTTGCATTGTTCGAAGAGCTTGGGACTTTCATCGCCATATCTACACTTCAGCATCTGTGCCTATGACCATAAAACCCCTTGAACTTTTGAACCTCGAACAAAGCATCAATCCTCGACCATTTTGAGAATGCACAGGGGCTGTGATCTTCTTCCTTCTGAAGGCCGTCACTATCTCCTTGGTCTTGGTTACATTCAGAAGCAAATTATTTCCACCGGTCCACTCCAAAAATCATCCACCGGCACTCTATACTAGGGCTGTGCGATTATGGCAAAAATCATAATCACGATTATTTGGGTCAATAATTGATATCACGATTATTAAATACGATTATTCATTGACTTTGAAAAAATCAATTTATTGAACTTTAAAACAAATACAAATAATAATTTGAACAGTATATTTTTAACTGTTGATTACCCTGAACGTATAATTCAACTGAAAAACCAATACAAAAATAAATGATACATTTAAATAAATAATATCAAAATAATAAATACGATTATGTTGTTTTCGTAATTGGGGTAGGCCAAAATTGCGATTAAAATACGATTAATTGCACAGCCCTACTCTATACTCCTCCTCCTGTCCATCGCTCACACACCCTACCACTGCAGTCATCAGAAAATAATACAGCTGCTGCAACAGGCTGCCACCTCGCACAGCACCATCTTACATACAGTGTTTTCATCACATACATGTACACAGCACCACACAACCACTGACATTTAGTACGGCAGTGTAATATTACACTTAAAGGGGACCAATCATGCAAAATGCACGTTTGTACATCTTTTATACATGAATATGTGTCCCCAGTGTTCCAGGGAACTCACCAAGTGTCAGAAAACACAACCCTCTCTATTTTCCTCCATACCCAAATCTCAAAAAACGGGGCTGCAACGGATCTGATAAAAACTGATCCAGATTTGAACATTTCACTGACGTCAGGACGGTGGCGCTACGGCTATTGGGCCAACTCTCCACCTATCAAGGGAATGTGGGGTTGGGCCACGGCCGGCCATTGCCGCTCGAAAGCGGTGGAGACGCTGTAGTACATATGCCAGGCCTGTAAGTGGCGCTGTAGTCTGCCACAAAAGCAGCGAAGACTTTCCTCGCATGGTTGCCATGGTTGACCTTCTGTTTATTCTCCGCTGTGGCTCTTTTTCTCCCTCCCCGAGGCAAGCGTTTGCTCCCGCTGCTTTAATTCAATGCAGTCCCTCCCCGTCGAGGCAAGCACTGTAATTCTCTCCGGTTAGTCCACCAGCAGATGACAAACACCCACCTCTCCGCCTCTTCCAAGGAACGAGGGGACCGTGCGGCAGAGTTTCAGTTTTTTCGCCAGTCAAGATGTCCCTTAAAGTTTAAATCTTCCGGACAAAATTAGAAAAGTGCCGGTCAAAGGTCTTCTTTGTTATTTATTGAGCTTTAAAACAAATGAATAAAGACTCTATATAATAATATAATAAAACACGGAGTATGGAGATCTCTTTTTCTCCCCCTCTTCTGACAGCCCAGCAGCTGATCAGAGCACGCTCCCCTCTCCTGCAGGGGGGCGTGACCCGCTGCAGCTCACAGAATCAGCCCCCTGCAAAAACAGGGCTGGAAAGAGCAAATGGAGCGAAATGAGGCATGGCTAAAATGCAGGATCTGTTTGGTATTTTGAAAAAAAAACTATATTTATATACTTTATATAGGTATGGCCCTACAATATATTGTTCAAATATAGCATGATAGGTCCACTTTAAGATAAGAGAGACTGCGGATGGAAAGTAGCTCAAAGCTAAATCTGGCACTGTTACGCTCGACACATTTAAATGTTTTAAGTGTTCATTACTGTGCATTGTCCCTGCCAAATAAACGATAAAAAAAAAGGTTAGGGATAATGTGCAGCGAGGGCGGTCATTATTGAAAAAACATCAACCGACAGCCTCGCTTCACATGATCCCGCTTATCACACGGCCACATACTAAACAAACTAACGACTTGACTCCCAATGTTAATTGAAAGGATTGAATTGAATTGAAAATGATCGTATTGCTTCCATTAAGAAAAAAAAAACTTCGCTCCACAGCGTACCAACGGTTGAAACTGAGGCAACAACAACTTAATTTAAAATGAATGGCAGCTCTGATTGATGTTTTCTGTGACTGTCCATGTCTGTTCATGGTTTCTGTTCCAGTCAAAGTCCTTAAACACTGTCGGAGCCCAGACTGTACATGCCGATAGAAGCTTGCTTAGCCCCTTCAGCATCCTTTATTTCAGGCATCTTAGGGTTGAAAAAGGAACCGTAAGTGGTAAATTCCTAAATAATTTAGGTATTTTAGGAATCATTCCTGCACCACTCTGCTCCCACTATACACTCTTCTTCCCCCTCTGGGCTCGGGTCAGACTGGTTCTACAGTGACTCACTATCACCTCTAGAGGACCAGGTAGTATTACTAGACAGGACAGATACATTTATCTCTGAAACACAATACAGACTTCTTTGAAATAACGTCAACACTCTAACCTGTTCAAATGTTGTTGATAATGTGTTTATTTATTTATGTGAAATCATGGCAACGGTGTCTATCTCACATTTCACCTTTAAAGAGGGCTGCTTCATCCAGATGTCTGTTCCAACAAACAGAGTTCCCTCCATCAAGGAGTAGGTTGTAGGGGCTGGATTGGAATAGGGGCATGGAGCTCCATGGATAAACACATGATACTCATCATGTTTTAAATTCATCTTTGGGTTGAGTAATTTATTGGGAATTTGTTGGCAGTAAAATGAATGACATGACAATTAAATGTATCAACCCCTTTCCTTTGATTTCATTAAGGCAACACTTGTAGCATGATAACATTGACATGGCTAACAAATAGTACTATTTGAATGCAATGCAAAAGCATGTGGTTAACACTGAACACAGTGGCTCGGGGATTGCTGTGTATATCTGCATTTGTGGTCCAATAAGGAATTCATCAAGAGCTGGATTTTAATAATTTGGATTGAACTACCGAGAAACAAACGTGCATATGCGTGCGTGCGCACACGTTTCAATGTTAATGAGATGCACGCGCATATAAGCACATACACACACATACAAAAACAATATGTTGACATAAATAGGAGCACTGCAGCAGCCGCTGTACAGTCAGAAGGCCTCTCTACTGAGCGGCACGGGGGACATGACAGAGGCCCTTCCGCTGGAGACAGAGAAAGAGCGGGGGATGCGCGAAGGAGGAGAGCAAGGGAGTAATTTACACGTACGGATGAACAGAGAGGTAAAGACAAGGAAGGAAGGGGGGGTGACAGAAAATAAGAGCCTACCGATTTGGACACTCGGAGATCCGCACGACGCCTCGCGCCATACGAGCGTGAGTATCAACAGCAGTTTCATGGTGTTCAGATCCTCACGCGACGCCACAGCAGCTTCTTGTCGGTTCCTAGCAGAACATCAGCTCCATCACGCGCTGCGTGCTCATGGCGGCAGTCCAGTCCGTCAGAAGCGTCTCGAGCTCTGCAGATGCCCTCTCCTTCTCCTGATATGCGCGTGCCGCTGCTGCTGCTGGAGAGGGGTGCGCGCGGCGCGAGGTTTGCCTAGGAATACCGATGAGGCACGAGCAGGAACCGAGAGCAGCGGAAACGATCGAGACGAAACACGCGAGCGTTAATGAGAGCAACATCAGGCTCGAAGACGAAAGCTCTGCAGCAGCTACTCTAACATTATTCTGACAATGAAAAATGCATGATGGAGGACATGCATATAGCATTCTATATATATTTTTTAATAAGATTATTGATTTCCCCTGATGCACCATGACAGGCCTATCTGAGTAGGATGTGAGCTAGGTCTCTGTTTATTCTCAAAGGAGGCACAGTGAAATCCATGAAAAAGAGAAGAATGACATAGTCTGATGTGCAGGGGTAAATTGGGCCGGGCCAACGCTCCTCCCTCATCAGCATCTTACCTCTTTAACAATGCATTTGTTTACAAAAAATGCTTTTAATATAAAATGTAAGTCAAAATGCGTGCTCAGCTCATAAAAGACCTGCTGCATGTCAAATCGAACGGCAGCAGCAGTGTTACAGATGTGTCACTGGGGGAGGGGGTCTGCAGTATCCAGACCACCCGACTCTTCTGAAGCACAAAGCCCGTCTCATACTGTATGCTTTATGGGTTATGAGGATATGTCATATACTGTCACTACACATTTCTCTTTTAAATTGAACATTTGGTTCGATTCTTTATGCAATTATTCCTGCGGTAAAAAGTAGTTTTGTGCAGCCTGAATTTGCACATTAGCATGATTAAAGCATAACATCTAAATGTAAAATTATAGATGGAAATGTGTGTTAAAATGTGTTAGTGCAATGATAATACTTTGTCATTTGTGATCTCCATATTGATCAAAAATAAATATACCATACTTTTGGCCATCATTGTGCAGGATAATGTGTACTTGTTGAGTATATCTTTCTTTTTTACTTTTCTTAAGAAAGATTGCAAGAAATTGTCAATTGAAAATAATTTTTTAACCTCTTAAGCCCTGAGACTGTTTTTCAGGTCTCAGCCTCGAAAATGACATTCCCAGAACAAATGACCATATATTCCCTTCTAAAAGGGTTAAATTAATAATCTTTATTCTCAAAGTAATGATAAACCTGTGAGTTGGATGTAGAAAAGTCAGAATCAACATAGATGTTTTTTATTTTAAAGAAAATTCAGATTTTACATAGTAAAAAACTGTAAATGATAGTGTCCGTCCAAAAGTTCTTTTTTACTTATAAGATATATCTTCTCCCTCGACTTAATCATGACACATTTGCATGTCAATGAGTCTGGATGTATGACATGCACATTGTTGCACTCAGAAACTTCATACATAAAGCTTGATGCAATCTGAAGTGTTGTGTCTCTGCACAGCTTCCTTCCAGACTTCAGAAACTCCTTGACCAAAACCAGTGTATTGTACCAGAAACTACCAAGCTCAGAATTCTGATAAGCATCCCATTCTGCAGCTCGACAACTGAGTTGTTTCTTTTCTGAAGGCGGCTGTTTGTGTCAGAGTGATACAGTATTCCATTCACAATGAAACGGTTGTAGTAGGAGCTTGTCTCACTCTGACACCAGTTCATCTATTGCAAGCATGTGTAACACAGAAACATCTGTCTGTACTGACTTACCAAAAACTCTGACATGGGCACTGATTTGAACTGATTTGTCAGTTGAACATGTGCTGCCCTGCAGTTCAGATAAAAGATCTTTAATATTCTCATCAGCATTTTGCATTATTGTGGCTCCTTTCTTTGTGAGACTCCTCCCTCTAAGGAACCTTCTCATTATCTGTACAGTGACATGAGTTGTTCCATTGAAATATTTCAACAGGGTACCATTAAAAGATTCAAAGGGAAATGTGGATGTGGCCCACAAAGGTCCCCAGTTCCTCACACTCATAGAGATGTGCATCATTAGATGCACATTAAATGAAACATTATCTGTGCCATATAACCCCTCAAATTCTATGACAAATGTTTTCAATGCCTGTTCAGCTATTGCCACGTCGCCCTCTCTGATCCTTTCTTGCAGGAGATGATACATGGCAAAAACCAAAAGGAAAAGGTGGCTCCAGTATGTTTTGGGCAGGATCCCATTCAAAACAGGCAAAGCATAGAACAAAAGGAACGACCTCCACTCAGACGCCTTCCAAAACTTCCTTTCTTTGATAGATCGTGGTACTCTTGTGATCTCAGTCGGTGGCAAGATTGCCATAAATTCCTTGTCGATCAGCTCAGTTTTGGTGCCTATGTACCACCCGTTTTGATGGTTTGTGGAATCCAGCCACAGAGTAGCCAGCTGTCTAGTAGCCCCAAGACATACACTGTGCTGGTATTCAGGAACAAAGCCTTGGACCATTTGAAATGTGACCAATTTCATTAGTTTACTTGGGCCTTTCACTCCCATGACAGGCTGCTGAGGTGTTGCGTTCATGGCATTGTCAAAATGCTCAGCTTCAGTACGAAGACCGGGCTCAGGACTAACATATGGATAAGGACCCCCACCTCTTTGATAACAGAAGTCACAACCATAAATTCCATTAAACTGCTTCGGATTTCGGATAAGTGGCCGGGCAACAGAATCTGAACTACATATTAGGGTATGCACCTTTGAAGTGCAACCATCTGCCCAGGTGATGTCATGAGTTTGAAGTTCCTTAAGTTCGTTTACAAAAGGAGTGAGGAGTGTTTGGAAGTTGGGCTTGCTCTCTCCAAACAAAAGGCAAGGAACACAGATGTTGTTCTTCCTATCTGCAGGCTGTAGCTCAATAATCTGGCACTGAATAGACTTAGAGCTTTTGAAAACAGGGATCCCATCACAGTTCCATAGCAGACTGATATCATCCTCACCAATTTCACCGCTGTCTTTGAGCTTCCTATATTCTCCTCCACATTGGATATCACAGATGAAACCTGGAGTTGATGTATGTCTTGCGATTTGTATATTGGGATTTTCCAGAATCTCTTTTATCTGCGAGGATAAACTGACAACCAAAAAAATACGAACCCTTTTTTAGGCTAATGCTCACATCAAATGACGATTGACACAGAGCACACTGTGCCAAACCACATTCCTTTGTTCCAATATAGTTAGAGCACTGATGGCAGTAAAAATGGGGCTCATACTCTCCATATTGACCATATGATTTGTGGAAGAGATACGAGGTTGCTGGCATTAATCCGGGAAAATGTTCATTAAAAATCTGTAGTAGATGGTCCAGTGCAATTCCGGTCAGGTTATGCCTCAGGACATAGGACATTAGAAGGAGCAGACTTTGACCTATGGTGATGGGTGCTCCAGGGTACAAAAGGTGATCTCCACAATTTTCTTCCTAAAAAGAAAGGGAGATCGAGATTAATATACATACTGTCATCAATCACACTGACAGTAAAGTTTCTCCTGGCTGGACTAAATGTAATATTTAAATTTAAAGGAAAATACAAATAGTTTGAATGTATTTAGATTATTTACTAAATAAAAGCTAAACATGAAATATCCTTGTGTGCATTATTGTGGGAACCCTTGGGATCCAGCAGCTGCTGGTGCTTATGACTTAAACTAAACCACATGTGCTTTGGTGGGTTTTGGTTAGTTTTCAGCTCCCTCAATTTACTAATATTTTAGGGATTACTTGTATGAACAGTTCACTATGGGTCCTCCCACACAGTATGTCAATGTTGTTTGGGTCCCAATATCAGGCCATTGAAATGCTACGTCTTCTCATTTAGCCTCTATAATCAATATCTGCTTTAATATTGATGATCATCACCTTGCTGCATGACTAATTTGGCATGGTCACAGAAGCAGGGCCTACCATTAATCCATTAAAATAAAAAAAAGTAAAATTTATACAGATTCCAGTTGGAAAAAACGCATTTATTATAGTATTTTATTTGCCCTTTGTTTGTTATCGTAGCCTACCGCGAGAAGCAAAAGCCCCTCTGACTGAAGAATGAAATGCTCAGTGAAAAAGTGTTCTTTGCAATGGAGAGATTTTTAGGAAATACGTGCATCAAGTATAAGGTTGTAAATAGAAAAGCACACCTTTAAAAGAAGGTTCCTGGTAATCCCACAAAGATTAACTGTTATTGCAATCCCACCTGTGATAGATTTATGTTGGGTCTGTCTGCCCCCTGTATGTTCCAGCCCAACCTGGTGTCCTCCTACATCTTCAGCACCTCCTCCAGCTGTATAATTCTGAAATGTGGACAATTTGTGCAGACAGTTAGTTACTAACAAGTTACTATAGTGTGACACACACCCACACCTTCCCTGGCCATCCTGAGCAGTTTAGTGTATGATTTATGTGTGTCACATTGCTCCATGTAGAGGACTGACTGTTTTTTTTCAAATGTATGTGTTAATGTTGTACTGCTGTGTATACTACTTCCACATAGCGGACACCCACAATGAAAAAATAGGTAATTAGTTTGGGTAGTTCTCCGATGGGAGAAATGCTCCTTTAAGAGAAGGTTCCTGGTAATCTCACAAAGATTGAGTGTTATTGCAATCCCACCTGTGATGGATTTGGGTTGGATATCTCTGCCCCTTGTCCCTGCGCAGTCTGGTGTTCTGCTCCTATAGCCACAGCAGCATCTTCAGCAGCAGACCCATTCTGAAGTTGGTACCAAGTGTATAGCAAGTTAGCCACTAAAGCATTGTGATCTAAATTGTACCATATGCTCAGGTCGGGTCCCCGGCGTTCAATGTTAAAATCTTTTATCATGTCAGTGAGTCAACAATTGCTCCGACAACACCATTTTACTGACACTTCAATCAACTAATTACAACCAAAGCACTATGGTTCTTTTCATACTGAGTTTGATCTAAAAGCACAGCAAATAAAGCAATCTGCACTGCGAATGCTGGCACGTGATTCCATGTCAATAATGACAGCCTTTTATCATACTTTTTAATTAATTTACTTTTAACACTGGACCATTTGTGACAGTGTAGCTGTAACTAGAGAATGCAATTCCTGGTGAAATTGCTAGTGAGAATGCTTTATGCTGAAAAGCTGACACTAAACTGCTATGCTGAAATGTAATGTGTAAGAAGAAAGTGAAGAATTTAGATTGAAATGATACATGAACACTGGGGGCTTGAATGTGTGATGAGAGAAGAAAATAAAGTAAAAAGGCTTGGAAAAGCAGCAGAATATTTGAACTGCAAACTTTTGAACTAACTTGATGGCGAATGATCTGTCGCCATGCCAACGGCATTTGATGACATCCCATAATACGCTTAGATGCGTTGATGGCTGCATCGTTACCAAACCTGTGAAGTTTTGGGCCGTTTGGAGTATTTTCACTGAAGTTATGAGAAAACCGTGTTTCATGGCGAGCACTGTGTTGCCATGGCAACGGCATTTGAAGAAATCTAAAAACTGTCCCCTAGATGTCTTCACGGCTGGACTGTTAGCACACGTGAAGTTTGAGCACTTTTTGAACATTTTCATAGGAGTTATAGCAACATCGTCTTTTATGGCAAGGGATGCGTTTCCATGGAAACGGCATATGATGAAACCCCATAATTGACATAGAGCTGTTGAGGGCTGGACCGTTAACCATTATCTGAAGTGTGGTGCTGTTTTGACCCTTTTTAGAGCTGTTGAGGCATGGAGAGGTGATATACAGGTGAAGATTGTGGGACGACCGGACCGTGTCCATTGGAGCTACAGCGACATCGTGTTTTATGGCGAGGGATGCGTTTCCATGGCAACAGCCTATGGTGAGATCTCAGATTTGGAGTAAAGCTGTTGAGGCATGGACCGGTGATATACAAGCGAAGTTTGGGGGACGATCGGACCGTGTCCATTGGAGTTACAGCGACATCGTGTTTTATCGCGAGGGATGCGTTTCCATGGAGACGGCATATGATGACACCCCATAATTGACGTAGAGCTGTTGAGGGCAGGACCATTAACCATTATCTGAAGTCTGCTGCTCTGAGCATGTCAGTTGGAGTTATGACATCATCGTGTTCCATGACACAGGTGTTTATATTTGAGCTAACGACGTATCCAGAGATCGAAGGTTTCCATGGTGATGTGCAGTAATCAGTGAGAGGAGAGCATTTTCATTGTTCTGAATGAGAGATAAACCTCTTACATGTGAACGTTTTGTTGAAGAACCGTAACAGATATCGGTGAAATTTCAAAGCGTGAAGCATGTCAAGGAACTTGAACATCTGCAGTGGCGACTGGTCATTAGGGGCAGGCACAGCCCCACCTAGTGTCAGCAGAAAGTATTACACATAATGATTACAAAAAATCCAAAGAGATGCAAAAAAACAAAATAAATAAATAAATAAAATATATTTTAAGGTCATGTTTAATCATCTGATTCGTCTGTACATTGCTGTTTTAGTCTGTGTTCTTCTAATTAGTGTCTACAGTGCCGTTTTGAGCCATGTGGGACAAAACCTGATCATGCCCCACCCTTTCACTGTCAAAGTGAACGGTGACTGTAAAAACTACACTGCGCATGCTCAGAGTATTTTTCAATGTAATGTGTGTGGCAAAAAAAAAAAGAGCATAGGGGCACAGAGCTGCCATCCCCACCATACGTCATCTCACATCATTCAGAGCTGATTGGCTGTAAGTACGTGTGCCGCGAAAAGTGTGGTGCTTGAAAAGGAGACGAGAGAGCTGCAGTGACGCGTCCTAAAACCAGGGAGTAAGCTGCAAAAAAGCAATGAGGTTTCTCCACAGGATTTTAGAAAATAGCTTGAAATAAGATCTGTGGGAAACGTACCGGTTAGATAAATGCACGTTTTGTTCAGCCGGATAATATACACGTGTACCCTACTTTTATAATTTTCGAATCATAAATCTATCGATTAGATTTATGATAGACTTTTGAAACTACAAGAAGATAAGGAGGACTTTTACAAAAAAGTTATAGAATTTTTGTCCAGAAGGATAGGCAAATGGACTTCATCTTCAAGTCAAGGTAAGACCGCAATTTTTGAAATTGGGATCTTACTAAGAGAGAACAATTCAATATTTAAATGATAAAATTACATTTTTTGGGTATCCTTTTGTTGAACTGTCTGTTTAAAATTAATCGAAGCATCAGACAAAAAAAGCTTTTGAAAATAATATTATATTTTGGTTTAGGTCAAAATATAATATTTGTAAACCTGAAGAGTCAGTGCCAGTGCCTCACCAGCCATGAACCTCACTGCACGTCACTGCAGAAGCTTATATATAGACATCTAAGTTTTTTGTGCCCCACCACTTTTGTACATATAAAAACGCCACTGAACATCTGAAGTGTACTTTTGGGTTAATAATATGGCCTTTTTGGCAGATTAACTAAAGGTGTGCGGCTGCTGTGGTGGGGAAAGATGAGGCTGAACTTACAATGGGGTTTAATGGAGACATGTTGCAAGTTGTTGCACTTCATGCCCTCAAGAGGCATTTTGTTTAATTATTTTGCTTTTTTTTTTTTTTTTTCAAGCTACGAGATGTTTTCCTACGTTTCTCATGAAAAATTATGTCTCAGGAATGTAGGGTTTGGGAATTATGGCAGGTTTAAAAGAAAATATGAAGGCAAAATTAAATCTGTCCTCCACTGTGACATCACGCACTCTAAAATCTGAAGAAGGCCTCTTTGCCAAGGTCTGAACAATGTTTAATATCTCTAAAAGTACGAATCAGATTTAAAAGTTGTGTTACACGAATAATGTCAGAAAGATGTGCAACATTTTAAAGTTGGAATGAGGTTTCTGAGTGAAATTATGAAGGAGCAGTTAGCAGTTGAAGTTGCATGAAGATTGTTCAAGTCTGAAGAGTTTCTCCATTGACTTCCATGTAAAAAATGTGATGAATTATGGAATGTATCTCTGGAATTATGAAAGTTATGAATAAGAAAAGTAATAGCCATCGATTCCCGACCGAGCTGAACGTTTTGATGTTTGAACGGAGTTTCTGCGATGTGGAATGTGGGAGAAGAAGAGCTGCAAAATAACCCGGCGGAATAATAAAGAATTTTGTGCGTAGCATAACAAGTAGTTGGAATGCTGTATCAGCATTCCCACTAAATTACTGGCCCAGACAACTGTTATTGATTCATGATTATCTACTGTATATCCGAAACCATCTCATCCCACCTGTAATGGATTTCTGTTGGGTCTCTCTGCCCCCTGCCCCAGCCCAGCCTGGTGTCCTACATCTTCAGCACCTCCTCCAGCTGTCTGATTCTGAAATGTGTGCAGACAGTTAGTTACTAACATGTTACTATAGTGTAACACACACCCACACACGCCTCCCTTGTGTTAATGCTGTACTGCTGTGTATACTACCGAATCACCTCGTCACTCGTGAGATTCCCTCTATTGATCTTTTTGAGCCGATCAAAAGGCAAAGATATGTAGGTCTAAATATGTAATTGTTTCTTTCAAATTGATGTGCAGTGTTTCCCATATAATTTTTAGAGTTTGTAGTGTGAAATTTGCACTCAAATTCTCATTTTCTCATTTGAGTGCTTTGTGACCAGTGAGGAGGAGGAAGATGAGGAGGACACTTGCATCCTTCCACAGAAGGAGCCAGAGTGCCAGCAGCAACCACAGAAAGTCTTGGTGGAATTAGATCAGGACACTTTGAAGGCTCTGAAAGGTGGGTTAGTGCATGTGCATGTGCACAGGGCTCTATTTTGGGGCCCTTGCTCTTTTTATTATATGTAAACAATATTTGTAATCAGATTACATTTTCTACCTATCATATGTATGCTGATGACACTATTGTATACTCATGTGCTCCTTCTCTGGATATGGCCGTTTCCAATTTAAAATCTGATTGTATCACGCTGCAGCATGCACTTCTTGATTACAAACTGCTATTGAACGGTAAGAAAAACAAAGCAATGCTTTTTGCTCCCAAGTCAGCGTCCTCCTCTTGCCTCTCCATTGACACCCTTGATGGCGTCTCTGTTGAGTTTGTCGATACATACAAATATCTGGGCTTTTGATTGGACAGTAATCTGAACTTTAAACACCATATTGAAGTTTTAACAAATAAATTGAAATTCACTCTTGGCTTCCTTTTCAGACTTAAATGTTGTTTTTCAATTTCATCCCGTAAAAGGTTGGTCTCTGGCTTATTCCTGTCCCAGCTGGACTACGGTGATACAATCTATAGATTTGCCTGTCCCACTGTTTTGGCCAAACTTGACCCACTTTACCATGCTGCACTGCGTTATATATCAAATGCACCCTGTAGGACTCATCATTGCACACTGTACAGCCTAACTGGATGGTCCTCACTTACTATGCGTAGGATGCAGCATTGGTTTTTATTAATGTATAAAGCCATTTTAGGTAAGCTTCCACTCTACATATGTGTCAGATTTGCCCCAGTTTGCGACTCTTACAACCTCAGATCCAGTGCCTAGATACGGTTCCAGGTTCCTGCTGTGCGGACTGAGGCTGGAAAAAGGATTCTTTCTTATTATGGTCCTTGGTCTTGGAATGACCTTCAATCACGCCTCAAACTGATGGCACTTGTCTCTATATCATGTTTTAAATTGAAGTTGTCTGAAGTCCTTACCTCCAGCTGCTCTTGCAGTAATAAGTAGTGTACTTTTCTTACTGTCCTAATGTGCACAATGTAGTGACTGCTTTTTCGTCTTTTGTTTTCTTAGTTATGATCTCTGTATTTTATATGTTTGTGTTATGTGTTATGTGTAACGTTGCTGCCTTCTTGGCCAGGTCAGCATTGAAAATGAGATTTTATCTCGATGTTTTTATCTGGTTAAATAAAGGTTAAATAAAAAATAAAATAAAAGGGATGCCTGGGTTAGCTCTGCAGCCACCTGAATCCTCCGACACAGTTTATTGACCCACCTGCAATAATTTGAATGAAGTTATGAAGTAAAATTCATGAATTCCCACATTTATTTTTATACCCGACCCGACTTCCCACATGTTACAAATTTGAAAATAAACGATCTATTGCATTTATACGACAGTAAACGAATGCAAAAGAAAGAGCGTCATTTCTGAAAATCAGAACTGTTGGAATGCACCATGATCAATCATAGTACTCAGATTTTGCGGTTGTATAATGACACTATTTTATGTCTGAATTTGTTATATTCACCTGGATACTTTTTTATACCCACTTTTTAGAGATGCCAAGATTGGTGGCTACGATGAAGAAGGTACTGGACAACATTTCAGGGTCATCCTCACTATGTAGTTCCAGTAGTGGCCACGGTGACTCCAAGCAAACTGGCCGCAATAGTGATGACTTGGTATGACCTACATGATAGGAAAGGAGGTTTCAAACTTCCTTTATAACCTCCTTTAGCTTAGGAACCACTGGACCTTCCTTTACGAAAGGAGAGGAGAAAATGCTGCCCCACAATGCCTTGCAGCAGCAGCATTTGCCGTCACACAACATTCGGCCGCTCACGGAAACAACCGATTATGACCGAGAAATTATATCATGAAAGTTACGGTGCTTATTACGCTTTTTAAAACGTATGTGGTAGCTTGCCAAAGTGCTTTGTTTTGAACATTCATCAGTATTATAATCAAAAAGAGAAATATGAACGTTAGTTTTTACTGATGCCCCTTTCACACCAACGCGTTTTCAGGGCCGGCTCGGAGCTAGAGCCTGAAAAGTACCGGTTTTTCCTCTTCACACCGCAGCGGCGCCGCCTCTTAGCTCCGGAATCCGGTTCGTTTCCAGCTCCAAAAAATTGTCGGTCTTGAAGCAAGACTTCGGAGCTTGAGGCGGCGTTGCATACGTCTCTCTTACGTCGAGGCGTGCAGGAAACTAAACCCACCTCCCCTGAACATGGGTCGACTGAAGAGTCTCGTCATGCCTGCCTACAAGCAGTAGCGCTGAGCAAAGTGACTAGAAGGCAACCACACACTTATTAAAAAAACCACACTTTATAAAGTCAGGCAACACTAACCAGGCTTCGTGTGATTCTGTTTATTTGTACCTTACTTTGACCATCTGTTCGCTGTTATTGATCATTGTGGAGAGCAGGCAGACGTTGTCATGTCTAAGAAACTTATTGTGAAAGTTTATTCTTTATGTTAGTTTTGTCATGTCCTTCTGTCCTGTGCTTTATGTTTATTTTTATAGTAATTCTCCCTCTCATTTCAGACCTCCACGCTCCCCGCCCCTATCTGTCTCCTGCGTCCGTGATTGTTTCCACCTGTTCCCATTACCCTGTGTATCTATTCTGTTAGTTCCCTCCTGTCCATTGTCGGTTCGTTTTCTCATTCATGTCTACGCTCAAGCCTGCTCCATGGTCGTATCCCGTTTTCTCATGCTCCTGATGTCTGCTGATAGTTTTTCCTCGAAAGAGTGATTTTGTGTTTCCTTGTTTTGTTACTGTGCTAAAACCAGTAAAGTCTTTATTTTTGAATACCACCTGAGTCTGAGTCTGAGTTGTGCATTTGAGTTCATGCCACTAAGTTCACCCCGTGACAGACGTTTTGTTTTGAATTATAGCAGCTATCGGATGGAATCAATACATGGGCTGCACAGGTTGTCATGTCCGACTATCACAAGTAGAATCATAATGAAAAATAAGCCGGTAAAATGTGCCTGTAGAAAACGGCTTATGCCACAATAGGATAGCAATAGCAAGTAGTGTTGGAGTTGGACACTTATCTGCCCTCTCCGCGCCGTTCGTTGAATGAGGCCGGTCTCTATTAAATCAGAAAGGAATTGAAAACACCGGAATCAAAGTTATAACAATTATCTGAGTTTACTGGTAGAAAATAGAACAAATATACAGGTTTTACAGAGTACTCCGGGCTTCCTGGTTTGGTGATGCCATGCGGATAAAGTGTCGGGACAAACCAACTCATCAAACAAAAAGCAATTGACTTTAAGTTTGTGATGCCATGCGGACACATATATCGGGACAAACCAACTC
>CALSBW010002001.1:413700-429695 GCA_943590975.1 Lindbergichthys nudifrons
TGAGATGTTTTTATTACATGAATTAAGGTGACTGAGGCTTTTTAACAGACTTTTCAGTGTCCCACATACCGTTCACCATCCCCCACCCCCCTACTGTATGTTGATTTTTGACTTTGTTTGCCTACATGTAAATGGGTGGCATTTAGTACCTACCCCCCTCTGAGTGAATACCTGCTTAGCTACTTGGCACTAAGTACAGATATGTCTACCCTTTCTTCTTAGAGTTAGCCAAGAGGCTATTTTTCATCTGTAGTTAGTTAGATTTTAAAAGTCAATCTAAAACACATTTCATTTTAAACAAGTAAATACAATACATTTAAAACATGCAACATACACTGTAAACAAAATCTGTAATCTAGGCAGTAAATTGCTGTATTACCCACAGTCATTTACTTTGAATTTGTAATACAGTGTGATACTGTACATTATGCAGCACTGTGAGAATATTATCCTTAGGCGGGAAATGTATGTAAGCTGGAGTCTGAAATAAGCTAAAAATATGTATTTCTTAATAAACTAAATAGGCCACCATTGGTAGCAGTTCTCATTATATACTTCTCAGTAACTGCTCCCCTTAAATTAAATGTATTCTGTAGATTTTGGGGATTCATTAATGCATTTATTGCCATCACCATGCTTTTTCAAGACTCTTTTAAATTCTATCATTTTATAAGGACTTTTCAGATGTCTGAGTGTAATATCTGCATTTTCTATGTAAATAGTGGCATTTAGTACCTACCCCCCTCTGAGTGAATACCTGTTGTACCTGTCCGGGGCTAAGCCCATAGGACGATGCTCTGATGTCCCCCCCCCCCCCCGTCGCACCTTCTAACAGAGCCTCCCCACATATCAAATCCCAATTTAACCCCTGGCCTCTGTTTACGTTTTGGTAAGTTTTTAGGGAAATGTTGTAATATTGCAACGTTGGCCTTAGGTGGGAGCAGAATTTCTGTATTTCTACTCACATTGTCTGAATAAATATATTGAACAACTAAGGGTTAATTTGCAGGATTGATTGCTTACTTAGCCCTATATCAGTATATAGCATGAATAATAATCACACATCACTCATATTTGTTATGAATAATCATTTATCATTTATGAAAGCCTCACTTAGGATTTTTTTAACAAGTGTTTTTATTGCTCTTGGGGCATTAAAAACAAGATTTTAACTTTAGTTTTTTATATAATATCTGCATTTTCTCTTGTGAAAAACTAAGTCTTAGTTTGGCCATAGTTATTTAATATATAAAGACTATATATTATTGAATTACAAGATTAGATATATTTCATTTGATCTAAAATATTGATGTGTTCAAATGCTCTTCTAAACAAAACTGAAAGTCCATGAAAAGTTGTCTTCCTGTTTTTGTGAACCCATCTCCTGGTTAAATCCTGAAATTGAAAATCTGGCAACGCCCTCTTGGAAAATAGTGGGAGGGCTTAATATTCCCAGATACTGGTCTTTGGCAGGTCTTAGGCAGGTAACTGGCAGGTAGTTGGCAGGAAGCAGTAAGCTGGAGTCTGAAACAAGATGCTCCATCTGTATACAGTTGACATGATGAAATAACAAAGATCTCATGTAACTTCATTTACAATATATGTATTCCTTTATTCTTTGCATATTCTTACATTTTTGGAATAAGGTCTAATTTAAGTTTGTGTGTCTCACTTTTGAGTTCTTTATCTTTAACATAAACTGTTACCAATATTATTTTTTCTTCATGAAAAAGCATTTATATCTAATGGGAAGCATAGGGGTTTTGGTGTGAGCAAAGCAGGATTTGTTTCACATTAAACACAAGGAGCTGTATCAGAGACAACATGCAGTGCCTACTTAATGCCTGGGTTTGAGAGGAACTCCAGCCAACAGCCTCAAGGTATTGTAGTTGTGTTGATTTACATTGTGTCCCAACAACCACATCATCACATTGTGTCATCAGCTCTGCAAACATGGCTCTGGATTTTTTTAAGTAAATAGTTAGGTAAGTGAATTTGCAAGGTCAATATACTTTCAATAACAGTATGGTAACAAACTACAGTTAACAAATCCCTTTATTTTCACCCTAGTCTCCTTTTCCCCCCCTCTCACAGATAGACAGACCAGTAGACAACATTAAAGAAGAGAAACGAGAAGGGAAAGAGGGCCCTTGCATAGAGATCAACACGTTTGGCTGCAGCAGGTATGACAGGTTTGGGTGGTGCTGGTTTCTTGTTGGCTTTGTTCTGTGACTTGAGGGCCCCAGATACTTCAACAGGTTTACCATAACAGTCAAAATTGGAAAGTTCAAAGTCTCGAGGTAAAGATCCCACAATGCTGAAGTCATTGGAGCGAAGGTCCGACTTGGAGGTGCAAACTTTCTTACAGCGAGTTTCCACCACCTAAAAGACAGAAACTGAATTCAGTAATATGATATTGTCATCGTGGCTTCAAGTGTTTCAAGAAAGACTAAGGTGCCATTACTCTTTTTTTTAAATTATACATCAATTGTTATAATGATGCCTGATGTGTTATTTTTGTCTTTATCAAGGAAAGGAAACTTATTCCCCTATTATTATTATTAAGCTTAGAATTTAGGAGAAATGCCCTCATTTACCCTTTTTCCACTCAAATGAGTACCGTTATAGGTCAGTGCAGTCGGCGCTAGTTTGTTTTACAGTTGTTGCATCAGCTAAAACGATAGTTACAGATGTAACTACGGTTCTATGAGTCCAGAGGCGGTGCTTTAGCACTGGATATGTCCATTGCACGCATGCGCAGTTTGAGTACCTAATAACAACAAAGTCACCTGTGACCCACGTGACGACGGCTACATAGGCCGGCGTCATTAGTGGATCGGCTCCCAGAATCTTCTCGCGAGCACACAAGAATTCTGAGTGACAGGAAACTCTGGCGGTCATCCGGGACCCATAGAACCGTAGTTACAGCCGTAACTATCGTTCTATTTTGTCCCTACTGACCGCCAGAGGTGGTGCTTTAGCACTGGATGACCTATACCAACCAAGTCATGAAGAATCCACTGGAAGCAGCGGAGCTCGGCAAAAGGACCACGCCCAAAGAATGGGGAGTGGCGACATTAACCTGATAACAACTGGAGAATGTGCCAGAAGACGCCCACGATGCCGCGGCGCAGATGGTCTCCAGGGGCACCACTCTCAGGGCAGCCCAAGATGTTGAGATGCTGCTTGTAGAATGGCATCTCAGCCCTGATGGCAGGGGGCGGCCACTGGCACAGTCGGCATGTGAGATGGTATCGACAATCCAGTGGGGCAGCCACTGGTTAGAGGGCACAACCTCCTTTAGTGCCGCCATGGCAAAATCAAGAGTTGCTCCTACTGCCGTATACAGGTAGTAGCCTCGATGTACGCCCACAGGGGACAGCAACTTCGACGTGCCGTTCTCCTGAATGTCAAAGCGAGCCAGCTGGGCAGGCTGATTGAAGTGGGTTTGTGGAAGCACCCTGGGCAGGAATGCCACATTTGCCCAAAGGGCAACACCTGAGAGTCCCACCTCGGGCATGTATCGTTTATGGAGAGGACATGCAACTCCCCAACACGCTTCCCTGAGGCTATGGCGTGCACCCTCCTGGGCAGACCACTGACCCTGAACGGTCCTGCCCTGCCGCACTGCACCCCACCCTGAGAGACATGCACCTATGGTGACGGTCTCCTGGTGGGATGGGATGGTGCCCATGGGCATGCCCATCAGGAGATAGACCCTGCCCCTCCAGCGTGACAGAGAGTGGAGGCAACGCTGCTACACCCTGACTTTCCTGTGCCACTTGGCGTCCAAGTGAAGGCTGTTCAGCCACATCTGCATGGGGCGCAATGACAGCGGGCCTAAGGGCCCAACGGCCGAGGCAGCCGTCAGTCTGCCCAAGGGCCGGAGGAACTTAATATAAGGCACCATCTTGCCCGGCCCACGTGGAAGTAGGCATCCCTCAAGTACACGGTTGAGAACCACTCCCCCTGTGCATGTGCTGTTGTCAGCATATAGAATGGCAGCACCTTCAGGAATCTGTTGACTCCTCTGAGGTCCAAGATCAGGCGAAATCCGCCGACTTTCTTGCTCACGAGAAAGTACGCCAAGTAGAACCCCCTGGGCTAAGCAGAGGATCGACTGGCTCGATTGCGTCCTTTGACAGAAGGACGGACAACTCTTGGGCCAGAGCTAGGGCCTCTGCCGGATCGCTGACGACTGTCATTTTGGCCCGGCCGAAGGCTAGGGGCCGGAACTGCGGTTCGTACCCTTGGGTTAAGGTGAAAAACCACCCAAGGGCCGGAAGTACAGACAGCCCAGTAACTGAGCTGCTGCTGGGAAAGCAGCAGACGACTGGCGCCTTACCGGCTCTGGGACCTGCGCAGACCACCACTGTAAGCTGGTGGCTGAGCGCGGCTGTTAGAGGGGCCCCTGGGCCCCTGGGCCTGCTGGGAGTGGGCACAGGCTTATAAAGACCCGAGAGCTGCTGCCTGGTCTGCCTAGCTTGGGCAGCACGCTCCAGTGCCTACAGGGTAGCTGCCCCAAACAGCTCCCCTGGCTCGACTGGCACACTACGGAGGACATGTCTCCGACAGTGGTGACTGAGCAGGCCAAACCTGGCGACGAGTCTGCACCAATAAGGACATAACTCGTCCCAATTCCCTAGACATTAGGGCAAAGGCTTACAGTGATGCATCACTGAGGCCCAGCAAAGAAGGCTCAGCCGGAGCCTGCTGCAGAGAGGTAGAGACAGCCAGTATCAGATGGGAGAGGGAGTTCCCGTGCCGCTGTGTCGTAGGCCCTACAGAGCAGCTCGTTTGTGACCCTGCACTAAGGCCGAGGGCACCTGGCATCAGGAGCCAGAGTCGGGCTCAATGGATGGCAAGCGACCCAGCCCCACCCTCGTCGGATCCTGCATGGCAGCAGAGTGGGAGAGGGCCCTGGTGTCTCTCCAGCATGCATGGAGCTCCCTCAGGTACTCCTCTGAAGGAGGACCGTTGGAGTGAAAAGGGGCAGGGTTATGCCTGAAGAAGGCGCTAGCCTGAGCCGAGTCGGAAGCTGCAAGCGTACCAGGGCCGCACGAATAATGGCCGCCATGGAGGCGTCCTCCGTGCCCTGCAGAGAGCTCTGAGCAAAGGAGTGGGAAGCCTCCTCGGGGGTGAAGAGGTTTAGCCGGAGCCGCTAGCGACATGGCATCCTCAAGCAGAGGTGTGGCAACCGAAGGAGGGCCAGGTGGCAAGCTAGTAGCCCCCACACTGGACCCTGGCTGAAGGGCCAACAGGAGCGACTTCATCTGCTCCATGACGGCAGCTAACCGACCCACCTTAGAGGACAGCCTGTTTCTAGCCCTCTACCTGGGGGGTGAACCCATAGCCATCACTCCATCAAGTCGCCGGGAACGGCCAGACTGAGCTGGAGGAAGTTGTGAAAAGGAGAGGTACCACCTCTACGACTCTAGCCACTCTGAGCGCCCGAGGCATGAATCTACAGCTCATGCAGGCGCTTTGCGTGAGACCCTCCCTCAAATGCTCGAGGCCAAAGCAGAGGGGGGCAGCGGCCATGGCCGTCCTCGGGCTCAAGAGACGCCATTTCTGGATATTATTTTTGATATTCTTACTCTCACTGTTATAATAAACCTACCCTACCATTACAATTATATGCTGTTAATTTCTTTGTAAGTGGGCAAACTTACAACATCTGCAAGGGATCAAATAATTATTTCCTTCACTGTATTTTACGGTGGCCCGGAAGTGCAAGACACCACAGCATTTCACAAAACACAACAGCATTTCAGAAAACGCCGCAGCATTTCAGAAAACGCAACAGCATTTCAGAAAACGCAACAGCATTTCACAAAACGCCGCAGCATTTCAGAAAACACAACAGCATTTCACAAAACACAACAGCATTTCACAAAACGCAACAGCATTTCACAAAACGCCGCAGCATTTCAGAAAACACAACAGCATTTCACAAAACGCCGCAGCATTTCAGAAAACACAACAGCATTTCACAAAACACAACAGCATTTCACAAAACGCCGCAGCATTTCACAAAACGCCACAGCATTTCACAAAACGCCGCAGCATTTCACAAAACGCAACAGCATTTGTTGTGTTTTGTGAAATGCTGTGGTGTTTTCTGAAATGCTGCGGCGTTTTGTGAAATGCTGTTGTGTTTTGTGAAATGCTGTGGTGTTTTCTGAAATGCTGTTGTGTTTTGTGAAATGCTGTGGTGTCTTGCACTTCCGGGCCACCGTAGTATTTCCCCATTAATTAATATTTTTGTTGAGTTTTAATGTACGTTTGGCAACGTCCCACAGCAAAAAGTGTGTCTTGTATTACATGGATGATATTAGCATATTTGTTATACACATTCATGTCAAATGTATCACTAACTAATGTTGCTTTCATTTTGGCATTGTCTGTTTAACCTCTTAAGCCCTGAGCCTGTTTTTCAGGTCTGACCTGAACAAATGACCATATCTTCCCTTCTAAAAGGGTTAAATTAATAATCTTTTTTCTCAAAGTAATGATAAACCTGTGAGTTGGATGTAGAAAAGTCAGAAAACTATAGATGTTTTTTTATTTTAAAGAAAATTCAGATTTTACATAGTAAAAACCTGTATATTATAGTGTCCGTCCAAACGTTTTTTTTTACTTATAGTGAAAACTACGCTTGGATGATGGTAAGGTAGACTAAAAGCTCTAGGAATCCAAAGTACAACATATAATAAGTACCCTGTATCAAGATTGATGCAAAACAAGTGACATTTGACCTTTTTAGAGAGGTTTAGCCAAAAAAACTCCACCTCTGAGGTGATTTGGGTGGAAATGTTTTTTTTTCCATATCTCTGGCCCCCCTTTGTCGATTTTGATGGTTGACACCTCTTTCTGACCGTTAGAGCCAATATAATCGAAGGGGGAGTCCCCCACACACACTCATTGTGAAACAAAAAGGTGGGGGCTTCGCACATGCAGTTTTGCATCAGAGCGAACCTATCTCTAGCTCTGACATCTGGAAACGGAAAAGCAGTTTTATTGCTTATGGATTATCAGAAATCATTTCAAAGGGACACAGACACATTGGATTAACCTATGGATTAACTTCAGCAGCATTTTTATCGTTTTAATGCCAACTGAAGACCACTTTGGAGAGACTACAGAGCCAAGGTAAGAATGTTAGCATTTTTAGCTACCTAGCGTCACCTATTTTGATGTCTGTATTTGTTTATAACGTCGCAAATTCGTATAATTTAGTGATAATGAGGGTACCCATCGATTCTGTGTCACCTCACAATGTGAATCGATGTCATGGATGTGGAGAAAATATAAATAATAAGGTTTTGTGAGTGATTTTCGGTGCAGTAATCTGTTAGCATTTTTCGCTCGTTGCTAATTCAGAGGCTCAGTGTTAGCATTGTGGGTTTTCTTTTGAAAAATAAATAAAAATGATCAGTTAGATGAGTTTATTCCCGTTACATGGATATAAAATATTCATAGTTTATAAAATGAACATGCCCTCAGACACTGTTTCCTGCAAGATGTTGCAGCAGTGCCCCGGTACCGGGGTCTCTCGGGCTTAACAGGTTAAACTCTATATTGTCATATTATAGGCATTTTTTCACTATGATCTTACATTACATTACATGTTACTTTTTAGACGCTTTTATCCAAAGCGACTTACATACTCAATACTGTGGACAATCCCCACAGGAGCAATTTGGGGTGAAATGTCTTGCCCAGGGACACAACGACATGCTGACTGCAGTGGGGTTTGAACTTGTGCTCCCTTGATCCGAACACCAACGCTCTATCCAGTGCGCCACACGCCTCCCTTACTTGTGACAGTCTGAAAAGACAATGTGTTCACTAAGCTCTGTCTCTCGCAACCGATTATACTTCACTCGCATTTATGTCCATATCGATCAGATCTAGCTAGTTCTAAATAATGATATGACTGCTTGCTTATCAAAATATAGAACAGCATATGCATTTGTTTACATAAGGGTCAAAATGACCCCGTTTGGCAGTTCTAGGTATAAATGCTAAACAAAGTCTCTTCATCCCACTCCCCTCCAAAATTCACTAGATGATAAATATACACATTGTAGGAGAAGTCACAAAGTTGAGATGTGTGGGTTTGATTTTAACATAAGAGTTAGTATAAAAAAAAACACTAAAAGATTACTGGGCCGCTTCAAAATGGTCAATGGTAGAAAACGGTGCATGGTCGAAAAAAAAATAGTCTGTCACACATGTGCCTGGTTAATGTTGCCTGACAAGTGTGGTTGCGTTCTTGGCTCCACTGCTTCTGTGACAACTTTCTTCTATTTGCTGTACTCGGAACTGTCATTGCTCAGGTTAATCTTGCCCAAACTCTCCAACAGAACCATGTATTTTCCTGCCAATTTGTGTCAGTTCCAAATTCGAACCAGTTTTCGGGGCTGCGGGCAGGCACTGCTGCAGTGGAAACACACAAAAAAAACTGGTTCGCTATCAAGCACCGGCTCCACACCAGCTCTAAAATCGCTGCAGTGGTAAAGGGGTATACTTGCAGGTAAATAAAAGTAAGCTAATTAGGTTTTTGAGATCACATGTCATTTACTCAGATAATATCATTCTTAATGATGAATGTGATACTAATACAAATGATGTAAGCGTCAGAAACACATTCATAACCACTGCATTTAAATTCTGCCGAGTTGTGTTTACCTGCAGAGTGTTGACATGTATAGGTGTTCCACCAGTTCCATTGACTGTGTTATTTGTTTTATTTGAAGGCATTTTTCCTTCTTTCTCTTGCAGAGCTTTCTCCTTTGTGGCCATTTTGGCTTTCTCCTCCTCAATCCGCTTGGGACTGTTTAGCATTACCTAAAAAGAGAAGGAGAGGTAGGCAGAGAGGGAATAAAGGAAAGAGTGGGAAAGAGTGGAAAATAAAGAGGGGTTAACTTGGTTTTGGATTTCTAGAAGAACGCACTCCCACCTGCAACCCTGTGTGACTCTCTTGTCAATCCAACTTATCCCCCTTAGATGGGGTGAGTTAAGCCACAAGACCATTTGTTTTGTTTGTGTGTGTCTCTCTCCCCCTCTCCCCCAGGTGCAGCCTCTCCCTCAGGTGCTCCCAATCCCCAATCAGGGCATGCAGAAAGGCCTGAGGAAGGCTGCAGTCCCTGGGTGTTTTCTCAATGTCGAGGACGCTTCCTGCGGAAGACATGTCTTCCGAGTCAGGTCCCTGGGTGAGCGAGGCAAGAATCCTTCCTAGCCTCGGAAAATGAAGAATGGTGGAACAGGCTAACAGGTGTGCAGGTGTGCGTCATATGTGAGGCCCTGCCTTAAATGGAGTGCGATTTCCGCCAAAGATTTTGGAAATTGATCTGTTTGCAAAGCATTGTGGGGATTTTAAGACCGTGGAGGATACACATGCGCAGCCTCGAAATTTCCCGCAACGAAGGACGCCGGCCTCGGTAGAATTCCAAGGATCCTGGACATTGGAACAGTCCTTCGGCGGGACTTGATGACGTAGCATCCTTGAAATAGTGGCTCTGGAGAAGCCTTCCTCGACATTGAGAAACACCCCCTCTCCTCCTTCTCCTCTGGGCTGCATGTGTGACCAATAACTAATGTTGTTACTTCCCTTTGTACCCCTAGTTTATAAGGGAACGTGACAAAATGTAAAAATAACCGGGAGAAAAAAAAGGAGAAGAAACTGATTGGCAGAATTAGAAGATATAGTTCAACTACTCAAAAAATAAGAGGGCTCACCAGCCAATTTACAAAGCAAACTAAGAACAACTTTCTTATAAAAGGAAGTGATTAAATGACACAATTAAAACATCTAACAATTAACAAAACACAGGTTAAACCAACTGGTGTCACACAGAGACCCCACACATCTGAAAACATTGAAGTTTAGCCTCAGTTGCAGCACCGTGGCTGCTGGTGTGGCAGCCCAGGTCAATGAGGGAGAGGTAAATGTTGTCAGATTGAGGAAAAAATTCACCAGGAGAGTTTTCTTGACTAATACTGTAGAATGAATTCTGGGGGTTGGAGCTTAGACTTTCCGACTTTCAATTTTAAGGACCACCCTACGTGAGGCTAAACTTCAAGGTTGATGAGGGAGGGGTACATGTTGTCAGATTGAGGAAATTCACCAGGAGAGTTTTCTTGACTATCATAACGAATTCCGGTGGTTGGAGCTTAAAATAAATGAATTAGAAAATGTACATGGCACTGAGGACCACCCTAATGCTGCAATGGTCACACATGCAGCCCATAAAAAGAAGGGAGAGAGAGACTCCAGCCTTCCTCAGGCCTTTATGCAGGCCCTGATTGGGGATTGGGAGCACATGAGGGAGAGGCTCCACCTGGAGGGAGACAATCAAACTACTGTTTGAACCCAAAACGTCACCTGCACTCACCATTCCACAACTACACATATTAACTTGGGGCACATCCCCCGTCACTACGGAACCCAAAACACACAAGGCAGTCACCAAAACACACATATTATACTGCTCACAAGAGCCCAACATTGGAGCAACACATGGAGAAACTCCATTGGTCAGTGGCAGTGAAACTGCAGGAGCAGTGGCAAGGTCTGCCACACCTCCACACACTGTTGGGATGCAGTTCACCAACACATCACTAGGCGGCAATTTATATCCCACAAGGTTGAAAGAAACACTTGGTCAGATGGCAAGACTTGCAGGTCTCCCTTGGAAAAGAGATATATGATCTCAATGGGACCATCTGGTTAAATGAAGGTTTGAAATGAAATGAAATGAAGACTTAGGGGGCTTATTCACAGTTTGTAGATCTGGTTGGAACACTAACTGAACACACATCTACATTGCTCTGAGCCAGGTCCACACCCACAGCTTCAGATATGGGAACATCCACACCCACGGCACTCTTACAGACAGACGCAGAACTTAATGGAAAACCTTTGGTACAAGGTTTTGGCATCTCAATAGGACCCCTTAGGCTATCTTACCCCATCACAACCTGTGCAAAGATACTGGTGCAGGATCTATGGAAGCAGAAAGGGGATGGGATAATGTCATTAAGACAGAGAGCTTATTGAGGACATGGCAAGCATGGGAGTTGGAACAGCTAAATCTCCCTGACATCGACTTCCTTCGCTGTTATCTCCTCCTATTTACCAACAGAACAACCTCAGACTCCCATATTCATGTTTTCTGACACACCTCTGGGCGTGTGTATGGAGCTGTTGCATACATTCAGACTAAAGACAAACATGAAGATTAATCTATTTCTACAATCATTTTACATGAAAACATTGTTTGTGGTATAACAATGCTGAAGATCTTCAATAAACTTCACAATGTCTAATATATGGTCTAACCCAGTGATTGGCATGCAGATGTAATGTTAATGTACAGTTGTCTGTATGTGTTTTTGTGTGTGTAAGAACTGACCTGCACCACAGCATATTCCACCAGTGATGAAAACCCAAAAAGTAGACAAGCAATGAGCCAGATGTCAATGGCTTTAACGTAGGAAACCTTTGGTAGTTCTGACGCCAAAAGCATACTCTCACTGGACAGAGAGAGTACTGATAAAATACCTAGAAACACACAGATGTTAAAACATTAATTTTACCACATGTGAGTTATTATTTCAAAATAAGGGACATTTATGTGGAATTTACATAGAGAGAAGCAAACGGAGGCAGGGTATCACCGCTATTGTATGAAAGACTACCATCACCACTTAATATGTCTTTGATATTGTTTTTTCACCATTACAACCAACCTCTAATTTCTTGCTCCCACACTTTTGAATGAATGAGCTTTAACGGTAGAGATACAGTTGTAGGGTGAGGAGGACAATTTCCGTACGGGAAAGAAAGTTTAACACAACACACAACATTTTCAACTCTCTGTTCCCATTCGAATACATTGAAAAAGATGCTGGCACTCAGTCAAAGGTACTATGTGGACACGGCCCCTTGATGGCCTAAAAGCACTAAAGGGCAGTCTTGAAGTCAACTACACATTAAATACTCACAATAATTTGAAACAATTAGGGTCATCCTCTCTCTAAGAAAGGTTAACAAAAGAGTTAAGCCTAACCCTGGAGAGAGCCACTTAAGAGAATAAGTGTGTAAATAACATCTAGTGTAATGGTATTTATGAAAAGGTTGGATACAAAAAGAACTAGATCAAATTAAAAGTTATGAGAGAATGAAAGGTACAAGTAAAAAACACTGAAAAGCTTTTATAATTAATTAAAAGTGAGTCAAAGACACAGGCAGCATTGTGTTGCGCGTTAAGAGGAAGGCAAGAAAAGTAATTACATTACATTACATTGTATTTAGCTGACGCTTTTATCCAAAGCGACTTACAATAAGTGCATTCGACCAGGAAGATACAAACTTGAAGAAAACAATCATATAAGTACATCAGGTTTCATAGAGCCAAAACATTTCAAGTGTTTCAATTAGCATCCTTATATTGACGGAAAGAGCTGGATCTCCACCTGGATGATGTGGACATGTAACATTTTATTCCACTGTGGGAAGCAAATAGAAATTGTGAACAACTTTTCTCTGGTCTTACAAGTGGCGCGACTAAAAGTCTTCAACAGACATGTAGGATATTGATAAAAACCACCCCTTCTGTCCCGTTAGAGTTGATTTTAAGGTTTTTATTTGTTACTTTTTTTTACTTACAGATGGGGTAGGTAATTTTGGAGAAACCGGCTCGAGATCGCTAGAATTTGAAAATACACAGCCGGAAAAAATCTGCCACTTCCTTACAGAGCCCCTCCTCCAACACACACGAACGTGCACATGACCAATGAGGGCACGAGATAAGTTTGTGCACAGAGGGAAGGCTGACAGGCAGGTAGGCCATCCAGTTATTTTAGCCGGGCCGGCTCAGATGATTGGTCGTGCTTTTTACAGTATTATGGCTTCCACAGAGGACATTTTTTTATGGATTTTTTGTCAAAGCACTTAAAATATTCATTGCTATCGGGATGTTAAGAGCATTCCATGGAATATAACAAAAAGTGTCTCTCGAGCCGGTTTCTCAAACTTACCTACCCCACCTTTAAAGGGGACCTATCATGCAAAATGCACTTTTGTACGTCTTTTATACATGAATATGTGTCCCCGGTGTGTCAGGGAACTCACCAAGTGTCAGAAAACACAACCCTCTCTTTTTTCCTCCATACCCACATCTCTAAAAACGGGGCTGCAACGGATCTGATACAGACGTTAATTTTTCTGACGTCAGAAAAGGGGTGCTCTGCCTATATGGGCAACTTTCCACCTATCAGGGGAATGGGGGGTTGGGCCACGGCCACGGCCATTGCCGCTCGATAGCGCTGTAGTACATATGCCAAGCCTGTAAGTGGCGCTGTAGTCTGCCACAAAAGCAGCGAAGAAGACTTCCCACGCATGGTTGCCATGGTTGCTCTTCAGTTTATTCTCCGCTGTGGACGCTCTGGTTCTTTTTCTCCCTCCCCGAGGCAAGCGTTTGCTCCTGCTCAATGCAAATCCCTCCCTGAGGCAAGCACTGTAATTCTCTCCGGTTAGTCCACCAGCAGATGACAAACACCCACCTCTCCGCCTCTTCCAAGGGACGAGGGGACCGTGCGGCAGAGTTTCAGTTCGATTTTTTTTCGCCGGTCAACATGTCCGTTAAAGTTTAAATCTTCCGGACAAAATTTGAAAAGTGCCGGTCAAAGGTCTTCTTTGTTATTTATTGAGCTTTAAAACAAATGAATAACGACTCGATATAATAATATAAGAATAATACACGGTGGACAGAGCCTCTTTTCCTCCCCCTCTTCTGAGAGCCCAGCAGCTGATCTTTGAGCATGCCCCCCTCTCCTGCAGGGGGGCGTCTGAGTACTTGAGGTAGGTGGTGGTGGGTGACGGACTGGTGCAGTCATGTGTGTAGAGTGTGTACAGGAATGGGCTCAGCACACAATCCTGTGGTGCTCCGGTGTTGATGGTGATTGCAGGTGATATTGTTTTGCCCACTCGCACAGTTTGGCATCCTCTGTGCCCCTCCTGGCTTTGTAGGCTAATTGAAGGGGGTCCAGTTGAGGGGTGACAACCGGAAGAAGGATGGTGGGCAACAGTTTCTCTATGCAGTTCATGATTATGGAAGTGAGGGCATCAGGACTGTAATGATTTAGTTCTTTTGGCCGGGGTTTCTTGGGAACTGGGACGATGGTGGCAGTTTTCCAGAGGGCGGGTATTGTGGCCGTGTGGTAGGATTCGTAGAAGAGTGAGTGGAGAATTGGTGCGATTTCCAGGGCACAGGACTTCAGCACCTTAGCTGTGATGCCGTCAGGCCCTGGTGCTTTACCTATTTTACCCCGATTGAGTTGATACCTGTTCCTCTGAAAAGGATCCGGTTCTGTAGGGTCAGGTGAAGGAAGATTTCTCAACCATTCCTCACTCACTGCAGATAAATCGTGAGTGTTCAATGCTGCCGCAAAGGATTCTCGGTCGTTAATTGCACTGGTTTTGGATTTGGGTTTGCATCCAGTTAATGTTTTTACTTACTGGAATGCCTGCTTGGTGTTCATGCTGCCAAATTCCTGCTCTATTTTATCCTTATACTCCAATTTAGCTTTGAACACCTAATTTTGTATTTTTCGATTAGCAAATCTGAATCCAGTCCAGTCTTTGAGGCTGAAGGCTCTGTGTTTCCTTCAGGCACTGTTTTATTTGGAAAGTAATCCAGGGTTTAGAGTTTGGATATCTTCTTATTTATTTAACTGGATTGACAGTGTCTATGCAGAATTTGATGCGGTCTGTAATGGCATCCTCAGACCACTGCGGAGCGCTGTAGCATTGTGGCTTGAGACGTTTCAGTGCTTGTTTGTACAGAGGAAGTAAGAAGATGACGTTGTGGTCTGCATCTCCGAGCGTTGGGTATGAGTGGAACCGGAATGCGTTGGTGATAATGCCGTAGCAGAGGTCCAGGATATTTCCCCTCCTGGTTTGAATATCCACATACTGCTGGTGTGATGGTAGCACGTTGTCAAGTCTACAGGTGTTGAAGTCCCCCAGAGTAAACACTGGAGCTCCGGGGTATTTGGCCAGCATTTTGTTAGCTTCCTCGGCTTCTAGCTCCGCTGCTACGTTGTCATTTGCAATGGGGGATGTAAACACAGCTGATCAGAAAAGTTGGGAATTCCCGGGGGAGATAGTGGGGACGCAGGGACACGGTCATCAACTCCAGGTTGGGTGTGCACACTTTCCGGTGCACCTTGATGTTGTTATACCACCTGTTGTTGATGTTAAGGCAGACCCCACCGCCCCGCATCTTCCCCGACTGACACGTCCTATCTGACCTGATGATGGTGAAGTTTTCCAGGCTGACCTCGACATCAGGGTCCGACTCGTCATGCCAGGTTTCGGACAAGGCGATGATGCATATGTCCCTGAATGCCCTTTCCAGTCGGCATTGGGTATCGGCATTAGGTACATTTTATTCCGGAGTGAGCGGACATTAGACAGAATGGTGGAGGGAAGCGAAGGTTTAAATGGATGCTTCCTTACTCTACCGCGGATGCCTCCATGTCTTCCTCGTTTCCCCGGATGGAGCTCTGACGGTAGATCCACCTCAGGTTTGATGTTACACAGCAGCGAGGTCCGATGTAGCAGGAGTTCATCACGGCCATAGGTGAGTAACCTGTGTCTAGCTGCAGTGCAAGGCAGTCGCGGATCAGCCATAGAATGGTTATTACAATGATGATCGCTATGTAACTTCTGGTCATGTTGGCCAGCCGAGTGTAACATTTAACATAAAACACTTAACAGTGCATGGAGACACACATAAGACGTAACATGTAGACGTAACATGAAGTCAAACATAGTAACATTGTGTGTTGTCGCAGCAGAGCGTGCGCCATCTTGGGCTGTGTAGTGTCTCATTTGGTTCTGTTGCTTACTGTACCCTGTTGTCATGGAATATGTTAGTCAGTCTGAAGTAGTTGTTTTATTGAAGAAGTTTACAAACTGAAAT
>CALSBW010002031.1:0-13958 GCA_943590975.1 Lindbergichthys nudifrons
TATATGGGGACATGTACTATATATATTCACAAATATATGGGGACATGCATGTACTATATATTCAGATTTATATGGGGACATGTACATGTATGTAGAATATATTCACAATTATATGGGGACATGTACTATATATATTCACAATTATATGGGGATATGTATGCGCTATATATTCACAATTATATGGGGACATGTATGCACTATATATATTCAGATTTATAAAAGACCATGTACGTACCATATATTCTGAACATGAGTGCAATATATGTTCACAATGAGGAGAAATGCATGTTCTGATAAAAAAAATCTTTCATTTCATTTCAAACCTTTATTTATGCAGGTGAATCCCATTGAGATCATTGATCTCTTTTTCAAGGGTGACCTGCTGCAAGTAGGTTCCACATGAATACATATAAACATAACAGAAAAACAAAAAAGGACATCATACAGCATATTTACAGTGACTACAGTTTACATAGCTAGTAACATTTCCAGGTTCCAACAGTTTCCGATTGGATAATATCTATCCTTGCTTTAAAAACATTTAGTGGAACCAAATTGCTCAGACTGTTCCAAGTTAGCGGAGCTGCGCATCTAAATGTTATCTCCCCTAAGACAGTCCTAGCAGTTGGCACATTTAATAAAATCACACCATTCGATCTCAGGCAGTAGCCACTTACAATTCGCCGTGAGATCAGGGAGCAGATGTAGGAAGGAAGTTTCCCTAACATGGCTTTGTAGATGAACGTGTACCAATGACTGAGCCTCCGTACAGTTAGTGAAGGCAAACCTGCCCTTGCATACAGGGTACAGTGATGGGTTAATACTTTACAGTTTGTCACAAATCTCAGTGCACTGTGATAGGCGGCATCTAACTTGACCAGGCAATTGGCAGGTGCATTCATATAAATCAAATCACCATAGTCCAGTACAGGTAAAAAGGTCACAGAGCCTTTTTCTGGCCTCGAGCCAGAAACAGGACTTGTTGCTGTAGAAGAAACCTAGCCTAACCCTCAGTTTTTTAAGCAGGTTATTGACATGAAGTTTAAAAGTGAGACAATCATCAAGCCAGATACCAAGGTATTTGTAACAGGTAACCACTTCAAGTTGTATTCCTTGCGTAATTACAATATCTAAAACAGGCTCTGGTGTCTTTTTAGCTTTTGAAAAGAGCATTACCTTGGTGTTATCAACATTTAAAAGAAGCTTAAGCGCTGAGAGCTGAGTCTGAATAATGAGAAGCTTAATTTGTTTTTTTCTATCAATGTGTAACAGTTATCAAAATACTCATTAAAAGAAGGACAAGGAAAGAATAAAAGAAAAGGCCTATAAACAACACATTATGTAATGACTCAAGAACATTTTCATGTAATTATGTAATAAAACCCACATTTTGTAATAATCTGCTGCATTCTGTAACAGCCTGAACGCAATATCAAATACATTTCCCTGCATTTTGTAATAGATTATTAAATTTTGCAATGGTTATTACAAAATGCGTGAGTTGCCCTTTTAAAAAACTGTAATATTCATTATGTAACCATAACCAAACTGTAAATATATCTCAAAATTGATGTTGATATACATGTTGGCTAATGAATATGGTAACACTTGATCTAGTTTTGGCCAATGAAAGATATTCTACTGAAATATTTTTAAATTATGAGTAAGGATGATTCATGGTTGAATAAATAAATAAACAGTTGTAATGTTATTGTTTGCAACTCATTTTGTAATAACCACAGCAATATGTAATAATATATTTCAAAATGTGGCGACATGTATTACATATTTGCATTGAACTTGTTTACTACATAATGGGCAAATTATTACCAAAGGAGGTGTTATTACATAATGAAGGGAAAATGTATTACATTTTGTATAGGTATAGTTAATAAATGATGCATTGTTATTTCATTCAGGGCCAAAAAGAGCAGTCTGTTATCCTATTTAACAATCTTGTTTTTTGCTTCACCTGGTGACAACTTTAAACATGAGCTGATCACTCATTAAAACAAGGTCCGGAACAGGGCCAAAAAAAACATCTTGTACCCTATTTAATCGTCAATCTTGTTTTTTTCGTGCCTTAACTCACAAATTCTTGTGTTAATGGATGTTCTTATATCTGATGTCTTGGTCCCTGGATGGTGGTTTACTACAGCATCTGTGGAACAGAACAATTACAAATAATTAGAAGTTCACAAAAGACAGCAGGAATTATAACAATATCCATAATATCTATATTAAAGCATGGGCTGGCTTGGTGAATAATGTGGGAATACAAATAGTGGAAGAATAGGCTTTGTACATTTTCGTCTGAGTGTGGTTGGTATATTTTATGGAATTTGGACCAAGCATCTGCATCTGTAACAGTTCTGTTAAACCTTTTAAAATGTAATTGCATTCATCTTTAAAGGTGGGGTAGGTAAGTTTGAGAAACCGGCTCGAGATACACTTTTTGTTATATTCCATGGAATGCTCTTAACATCCCGAGAGCAATGAATATCTTAAGTGCTTTGACAAAAAATCCATAAAAAAAATGTCATCTGTGGAAGCCGTAGTACTGTAAAAAGCACGACCAATCATTTTAGCCGGCCCGGCTGAAATGACTGGATGGCCTACCTGCCTGTCAGCCTTCCATCTGTGCACAAACTTATCACGTGCCCTCATTGGTCATGTGCGCGTTTGTGTGTGTTGGAGGAGGGGCTCTGTAAGGAAGTGGCAGATGTTTTCCGGCTGTGTATTGTCAAATTCTAGCGCACTCAAGCTGGTTTCTCCAAAATTACCTACCCCACCTTTAAAAGACTACTTTTATTGAATGAGAGTTTTACCTAGCGCAATGAGCCTGGGGTGGTGGGAAGGGAGAACTGGGCCTCGGCATCGGCAGGAGTTGTAGTCGCCTATGAGTATTAGAATTTAGATTAACAAAGGCATAGAAAAACCCTGAAATATGTACTGACACAAAGCTACAACCCTCGATTTTGTAAGTAGTAGTAGTAAATACATACGTATATACAATATACAACAATACGCATAGTGCAATTAGCAGTACCAGTAATAAAATAACTGAATAAATAGTAGTAGAACATTTATTTAGCCAGGAAAATCAATTAAGAACAAATTCTTATTACAATGATGACCTGACAGGAGGCAAAAGGCGTCCTGAGGGGATGGGGTTTGGGAGGAAAAAAATAAAAAGACAGACTCCGGGCACTACAGAACCCAGGAGACAACACAATGACACAGAGCAGAGATGACAGGCATAGCAGTTAAACATATAACATCTCTAAAACAATATTGCTGTGGTTCAATCTGTCATTAAAATAAGATAGAACATTCATCCATTCAATCATTCATTCCTTCATGGCAAGGATAACTAAGCTGAATAGAGAATAAAGTGAAAGGTAAAATGACAGTGCGTTCCTCACCACTGCGATCTGGCTCCTCTGTCCTCGTGTCTTTTGGGTCTGATTCCTCACTACTGATATCTGCCTCTCTGCATGGGCCCTCTCTCCTTATTTATTCTGTCTCAGTCACCACTGCTATCTGGCTCCTCTGTCCTCTTGGCTTGTGGTTCTGCAGGCTTAGTTCGACCTATGAAGTTCAACAATGCTCCTGTAAAATATATAGATATATAGTATTATGGGTCAACATTAAAATAACATACACTGGAGAGCAAAATGTGAAATTCCATTGACTGTAGGCTACATATTATACACACAATTGTCAGCAGGGGCAATAACAACTAAAATGTGAACTAACTTGAATGCATTAGTCCACAACACATAGCCTAACTAATGTTAGCCTACATAGTTACTAACATCAGAACACATAGACTAACTGTGGTTACATTACTTAACTAGCTCATCATCTTCACCAGCCAGAAAATGTCCGTTAGCCGCGGGGCTAGTTTTCGCTATGTTAAACTCCATTGACTTATGCTAAAATGCTAGCGATCTAAAGGTCCGCTATTTTTGGCTGTTTTGGGTCGACTTCAGTTGACTGTAACATCGAAAATCTTCGAAATTGAATGTTCACAAAGCTGCGGACCGGTTATACACTTATACACGAGGGAACTAACATAGCTAATTTAACTAACGTTAGCTAATGTAGCTGTTGTCGTGCCGAGAGACGGGACATACGGATTAAGCAACTAGACTACTTGTAGTGTACATGCAGAATTATTTCAATTTAAAATAGTTTTAAATGCTCACACACATACCTGACTCTCGTGCTGTATTTTCCTCTCGTTTCTTTTTAATTTTCCGTTTCGAAGCACCTGATGAATGCTTTCTCTTTGACACTCAGCGACAGAATCAACAGACAGAGGCGGCAACGCAGATTTGAATCTGCCAATAAGATCAATCTATTGCTGGAGAGGGGGGGGGGCCTCCCCGAAATCTGTGAGATTGATTGGTGATGATCACTGGCACGTAATGTGTCCAATGAGAACGTTAACACGTTTTAGAGAGTTATGTTTAGCGAAGACGGAGGTCAGCCACTGTCAGCCGGAAGTGGCGTGTTCGAATACTGTTTGGGCTGTCTGCCGTGTATGGGCTGCATTCCACTCCAAATAGCCGGTCGGCCGTAATATATGCATATATATATATGCGTACATATATGCATATATATATATGCGTGCATATATGCATATATATATATATATATGTGTATATATATATGCATATTTATATATATGTGTATATATATATGCATATTTATATATATATGCATATATATATATATATGCGTGCATATATGCATATATATATGCGTGCATATATGCATATATATATATATATATATGTGAATATATATATGCATATTTATATATATGCATATATATATATATATATATATGCGTGCATATATGCATATATATATGCGTGCATATATGTGTGTGTCTGTATATATTTATAAACTGTATATTATTTTCCATCATTCAATGGACAATTTGTACTTTTTTAATATATAGGCTACCATCAAACATATGTTCATATATAAAGTGGGTAACTATACAAAACGAAGTGAGATAACTGTTTAGGAATATCTGTTCAATTTTATATAAACTTGTGTAACTCATGAAAGATAAATGAGTGTTTCAATAAAACTATTACATATAAATGTATAGTGCAGTTTTTGTTTTCATTGCAAATTTTTTTTTTTATATGTATCAATATATAGCCATACATGGTCCATGCATATATTGCAATATATTTTAAAATATAAGGACTACTTTCCCATATATGGAAATGTATGATCCAGTATATTGTATTACATTTACCAATATATTACAATATATTTTTGTTTCATAAGGGTATTCTCAGAGATGGTGCGTTATCCGGTGAGGGGCAGGGTGAACAGGTGCCCAGGTCTCCTCATCGCTTTGATATTGGTAACCTGCGCTTGCTGCCTCACTTTAATGAAAGTGATCCCGACACGTTTTTTCAATTATTTGAACGTGTAGCTAGAGCTAGAGATTGGCCTGATGCAGACTGTGCTCTGATGCTTCAGTGTGTTCTCACAGGAAGAGCACAGTCCCCATATTCCTCCTTATGTCTGGAAGATAGCTCTAGCTATAGTAAAATAAAATCGGCGGTGCTGAGAGCATATGAACTGGTGCCAGAGGCCTATCGACAGCGTTTTAGGTCCTTGAAGCAAAAACAAGATCAGACATATGTGGAGATGGCGAGGGATTTGTCTGTTCATTTTAGGCGTTGGTTAACTGCCCTTGAAATCGCTTCTTTTGACGATTTGTGTGAACTCATGATTTTGGAACAGTTCAAAAATATTCTTCCTGATCGTATTGCAACATATGTCACTGAACGAAAGGTCACTTCTGCGGCTGAAGCTGCTGTGGCAGCTGATGAGTTTGTGTTGCGAGCGGGTTCGGAGGGCGCTCTGGGGCCCTAACCGTTTTTGAGGGAAGTAGAAAGGCTGTTGATGTTGGTTCATTTGGGATGGATCCAAGGAAATTGGGTTTGGTAAAAACAGATGTGGACAACATTGTTAACATTGATAATTGCCACTACTGTCGTGAAAAAGGCCATTGGAAGGCAGAATGTCCTGCGCTTAGAGCAAAATCTGAGGGAGGAAGATGTTTTGTTGCGCCTGTTGCGTTGGCTGCTCCTGTGAAAAGCTGCTGTGTTGCCGATGTGCTTAAATCGCACTTATGGATCTGAGGTTTTGGCATCTTATGCTCCATTTATACGAGACGGCTTGGTGTCATTGGTAGGTAGTGATGTCAGAGTTCCAATCAAAATCTTGCGGGACACAGGGGCTTTTGACTCCTATATTGTTGACTCTGTTTTGCCGTTGTCTGGTGAAAGTGACACAGGTGACACCGTTCTGAGTTGGGGGATGGGATTAAAAGTTCTTCCTATTCCTGTTCATAAGGTGTATATTGACTGTGACCTTGTTAAAGGTGAAGTAGCTGTTGGTGTACGTCCAGCTTTGCCAATCGAGGGGATACATTTTATTCTGGGCAACGGTTTGGCAGGTGGCAGAATCTGGACTGATGTTCTCCCGGCATTTTTAGTAACTGGTGGTCTGATTGAGTCTGGGTTTGAGGAGAGCTCTACAGTGGTGCCAGAGGTCACGTCCTCCTGCGTGATCCCGCGTGCTATGGCCAAAGCTATGCTGTGTAGAAACCAGAAGGCCAGGCATTGCTCCACTGGTCAGGGTGGTCAGGGTGGTCGTGGTGGTGGCGGCTTTGATAGTGGTCGTGGTGGCGGCGGCTTTGATGGTGGTCGTGGCGGCAGCGGCAGCAGGGGTCGAGGATGTGGCAAGGAGATGTTCTGTTATCGGTGTGGAGATCAAGGACATTTGGCCAGGGACTGTGACCAAACGGAGGATGTGTGCTACAACGGCAACAAACCAGGCCACATGGCTCGTGACTGTGGGCATGCCAACGACCGGAGGTGCTACTCCTGCGGGGGGCTTGGTCACATCCAGAGACGTTGTGAGAAGGTGGTATATTATAATTAGGGTTCGTTGAGACGGTGTGCCAGATGTATGTTTTGTTTTCTATGACTTTTTGTTTTTGTTTGGGATGGGGTTGGTTCATTGTGCCGGTGGTCCTGGGGACACCGACTTTAAGGGGCGGGGGTGTGACGACCCCTGCTTTAAGGTCTCCTGTGGTGTGTGTATGGCCCTTTAATGTTCCTCCTCTGCTTGTGTCCGTCTGATTGAGGATACCTGACGCCCTGATTGAGGACACCTGACGGCTGGCGGAGGATTAAGAGGCCTGAGCCAGAGTCTCAAGCTCTCTCTCCCCGCAGAGGACCTGATCTGGGAGCAGCCACGTCGCTTAGTTTTCTTTGCTTTGTTTTTGGTTTATGTTAACCAATGTTTATGTTAATAAATATATTTTTCATATATGTTCTCGTCCTTCCCACGCTTTTTGTTATGGCCAAGAGCCAGGCCATGACAAACATTTTGTTTTAAATCTTACCCGGGGGGCATGCCCCCGGACCCCCCTAGAGGATTTGAGGTCCACCCCCACTTAAAATATTTTCACATGGGTAGGTTCCCAAATACATTTGCACTTTTTTTTAAATAGTAGCCCCTGTCCATATGTTTATTATTGGGTATTAGATTTAAACTAGAGGGCTATCACTATGGGCAGCAACATTGTAAATATTGACAAATGAATCCAGAAAAATGGCAAAAAAAACTAAAACTGGTAGTGGCCTGGCTGGGTGTATCATCAATCAATCAATCAATGTTTATTTATATAGCCCAATATCACAAATGTTACATTTGTCTCAGTGGACTTCACAGTGTGTACAGAATATCAGTATGACAATACGACACCCTCTGTCCTTAGACCCTCACATCGTACAAGGAAACACTTCCAGAGAAAACCCCACAGTTTAAAGGGGAACATGGGAGAAACCTCAGGGAGAGCAACAGAGGAGGGACCCCTCTCCCAGGACGGACAGACGTGCAATAGATGCCGTGTGTATAATTCCCGGCCTGACTTATTGTCCCAGTCCGGCCCTGACATGCAGCAATATGGGGGGGGGGAGGGGGGTCATGGCTGCACTGTGTTCAGATCACAGCTGTAGGACCCCCCAGGGGCCCCAGCTGATCTGATCAGGTCGTGACATCACCTTCATCAGCTGAGAGCAGAAACAAGAGCCTGTATGAACGTGAATGTCTTTACAGAAACATATTCATAATTGAGATTCAGAACGAGACACAGGGTGTTTCTGCTGGATGCTTGCTTGGTAGCACAGCCGAGCCAAGCATCTTCCTTCAGAAGCGAGTCAAGAATACTTCCTGGTATTCGGAAAACGAAGAGTGGAACAGGCTAGCAAGTGTGCAGGTGTGCGTCATATGAGAGGCCCCACCTTACATCTTCCGCCACAGATTTGGGGAAATTGGTCCATGCGCAAAGCATTGTGGGGATTTTAAGACCGCGAAGTCTACCCATGTGCAGCCTCGAAATTTCCCCCAAACAAAGGACACGGCCTCTGTGGAATTCCAAGTATGCTGGAGATTGGAACAGTCCTTCGGTGGCACTCGATGACGTAGCATCCTTGAAATATTGGCTTGGAAGCCAATATCCTCACGATTGAGAAACGGCCACACAGCCAAGATCAGAGGAACATCACTGTTGGTGTTCGCAGCATGCTGGACCCCCGGAAGAGGTTCTGTTCCCGATACATACATATGTGACCCGCTCTATCGAAATCAGTCGGAAATCGCAACGGCTCATTTCAAAATAAACGTGGATTTGCGTAAAAAACTATTTTTTCGGGGTTCGGGTGTTTTGTTTGATTTTAAATAAACAAAGTCTTGGCTTTCAGAATATGAAACTTTTATTTACAAAATCACACAATAAATACATTTGTGAAGCTTGTAAAGGGAAGATGACAGGCACCTCTCACTTGCAATCTGCTCTTCCGCAGCGCCGCTCCCCCTCCCTCCGGCTGAAATGATGAATGTAAGGCATATAGTAATCATAGATAACACGGCAGGGTCCGTTACAGTTTGTTTTCATCTGATTTCAAATAAACAAAGTCTTGGCTTTCAGAATATTAAACTTGTTTCGGAAAATTCAGATGATAAATACAACTATGAAGCTTGTAACGGTATAATTACAAGCGGAGAACGGAGTAATTTAACGTCACAGCAGGCATAACAACAGCCGGTGTTTCTCGTGAGTGTTTTCCCCGGGAAACAAACACAATATACACAAACGCAAAAATACACAAACACACACACACACATACACACACACACTCGCAAGCTTCCCCCAGACCAGTAATCCAAACGGAAATATTTTCCCTTCGGGCTATTTTGATCATTTGCTCCGCTAATAATCAATCAGATCGATGGATTCCAGAGAAGAGGAAACTTTGAAGGCCTTTTTCTCAAAATGATGACTCGGTGACAGTCATTATATAATGTGACATATTTTGCTTAATATTTGGAGTAGCCTACAAAAACAATCTTGATATCATTAGAAAGCTAGGAATCTCCTCTTTCCAACAGTGTATACAACTCAAAATGTGTCTTCGGGTCAATGCGACTGATTTCGATAGAGCAGGTCACATATAAAGGGCTCATGCTAAGCTAAGCTAACTAAATCTCAACAATTTTTAGTTTCAGGAGATTATAGTCTTTTTTTCTATTTTACTTGTATATAGTTAACTTCTCCCGCATTGCTATTTTTGCTATTTTATTTATACTCTGTTTTTTCTTGCACTGTTTTTATTGTTTTTATCTTTGCTCGATTGTTTTATGTATTATATATATTTATGTTAATTGTTGGAAGAGCCTGGGACTTCAGATGTGTATTGTATATCTACACTGTAGCTCTGTGCATATGATGATAAAGCCTTTGAATCTTTGAATCCAAATCATCAAACTGGCCCTAAAGGAGGAGATTGCTGCTTGTCCTCTTGAACAGGGTCAAAATGATGTTGATTTATTCTAACTGTTTTGAACAGTTTTGGTTCATCATATGCATTTATTCGAGATCAGCAGGAGAGAGAGGACAGGAAATAATGGGAGAGAGAGATGGGGAATATGGGGGAGTTTGAAAGTTAGAGGGAGTGTGGTGGACAGGTAGAGAATGGTAATGAAGGGGGGGGTGGCAGGTGATACTGGACACACAGTGGATACACAGGGTCACAGGCTCACCAGGAATTCCAGCTACACCTGCTGGCTCTGAAACTATTACTATTAACTATTACTACTTTAATTAACTTAAATGATCACACTAAATAATAATAAATGTACTATAAACAAAAACAGCAACAAAATAAATGTTTAACTATTAAATAAAAACAAATCAATGTATAGCTCCAACACCGGCTAATGTTCTCTTGTTTTATACTTTTAATATTTCCTGTGATTATTAGCTTTTTTTAACCTGTGATAAATTCAACTGAAAGATAGAGTGCTGGAGAACTGACTTATAATCAGGGGTGCACATAACTGGTACGCAGGTACGCATGCACGGCCACAATCTGAAATGCGTACCGTCACTTGTGTCACAAAGCGCATTTGCGTACCGATGTACTTGTGAAGTTTTCCAGAAGGCGGTTAGATCACCGGACGACAGAGTCGGTCTCCGTGTGCACAGACAGGGCTGCTGTTAACGTCGGTCTGTACAGCAGCACTGCGCTAAAACAGCTGATCACAACGTTCACACGCTCTGCGGTCACGAGGCTCTGTACTCCACTACTACCCCCCCCCCCCCCCCCCCGTTGACATTCGCGAAGCTTTGAGGGTTTGAGGGGAGCCAGAAGTTGGAGTACCAAACACTGACTCCAGGTACTCATCTGAGTAACTCACTGAGAAAGTTGTGTGCACCCCTGCTTATAATACGTCCCAGACTAGGACTCAATCCCAATCTCTCAGTTTAAAGTTAAGATCATATTTGTTCCATAGATTTCGACTGGCAGCCAGTTACATTGACAACATTATGATGTCTGCAAACAATACTACAAGGACAATGCTCATTGCTCCAGGGCCCTGCTCTTGTGCTTACAGAAACTCTAAAACAGAACAAACCCATCATTACTGATATAACCTCTGATATATCTACAGTATATAGATCTGTAGATGCTCGTGTGGGATGTGGTGGTTGGTTTTCTGATGAGCTGGTGCTGGCCTCTCTAAAGCTGGCTACACACCAACCCGATTTTGGGAGTCAGAGGCCGTCAGAGGCAGTCGGGCATTCGCGGCGCCCTACTCAGGTTGGTGTGTCCCGCACCGTCGTCTCTTTACGGCACCTTTTCACACCTCACATTCAACATGTTGAATCGGCCGCGGGAGGTCAGAGAAAGTCGGCCCAAGCAATCACTCTGATTGGCTGTTCACACTACCGCTGCCTGCTGGTAAGGACAGTTATTGCCACTCGTCGACTGAAGTATTTGCGGTGTGTTCGTAGGCGGGCGGCGTAGCCGACGCAGGCGGCGTAGCTGACGTAAAAGTCGGTACGCCTTCGGTACGCGTCTCAGGTGGGTGTGTAGCGGCCTTAACAGTTATCTGTTTTAGTGCTTCACCGTCATTTCCATAACATGTCTAAACCTTTACTCATACTTCACTGCACCACACAGTACATAGCATTGTTTTATTTCCTTGCCTCTCTGTGTTCTGTCAACAAATCCAAACCAAAAAGTCCCTTTCTATTGTACGTGTAAGTCAATGTAATATTTCACCTCACTGTTTCTTCCATTCAACCAAGCTTTTTTTACACAAAGTCAAAGTGCTTTTTATTAAGGTCCCATGTCATGGCCATTTCCACTGATCATAATTCCATTGTTGAGGTATACTAAAATAGATGTATACTGTGCATACAGCATCTCTGTAAAGTATGTGTATTCAGCAGTATTCACTCTCTCCACTAAACGGCTCGTTGCAGCTCTTGCCCCCCCCCTCCCTGTGAGCCCAGTGTGCTCCGATTGGTCAGCTCGGCCACTCTGTTCTGATTAGTCAACCACCAGAGAGGCTCCGCCCATGTCTAACAATGCTTTTTTCGGCTCGCTCTGACTCTGAGCGGAACATCAGTCTTATAATGGCGTCGGTACAGCCGTATATTTTATACGCTAACTTACCGAACTGTACCTACAACTGTTGTTATAGAAGAGTAAGTTATTTTTACCTGTAATAAACTACTACTGTTTGATGAGAAATCAAATCATGGTTTGATATATATGAATGATATGTTATAGGAGCAAATAATTCAGGGAAGAAAGGATACTAAGTATTTCCATCAAACTTTATTTTTAGAAATGTACAAAATGAACATGCGTAAATATACATATATACACTGTATATCATCCATTCCTCCCCTTATAGGCGTTTTCGGCATCTTGCCTATCGCAGCTTTGTAAGCGGCTGCTGGGGCTTTTTAGGACGAGGCATCAGAGTGGGTCATCCCGTGTGTGTGTTGTCCGCCAGATACGCCAGGAGTTTCCTGATCTGGCTGGACGAAATCAAATGCAAATCACAAAATATTAGAGAAACTTAGTTGTTTTAGATTCGTCAGTAGTAGTTGTGGTAGGAGTGTGTATCTATCTAATCAACACAGTTAGCTTGCCAGCTAATATGCTAACCTACGTTTGCTAGTTGTTCAGTGTAATATGCCAATCTACTATGAACAACAGCTAATCTAGGCTAGCAAGAACATGTTTACAATTGCAATCTTATATGGGTAGTCTGCTACGTTCGGTCATTCATTGTAGCTGGCATGAAAACAATGTTTTTCCTAGCATGTCTAGCTCTAGGTAGCCTTGTTGTTTAGCTATGTAGTGTAAGTAGCATACACGCTATGAACGGTAGCTCGGTAGCATACACGCCAGGAACGCCAACTATAATGTACTGACCGTACGGTAAATCACCTGGAGTATACTGTCTATGAGTATTTTGTGTGTGATTACAGACATTCTCCAGTTATGAGATGCATGTAAGGCCATCTGCTAACATTGGAGTTGATATATGGAAACGCTAGCAACTTAGTTAGCACAGTTAGCATTGCTCGCACACACACAGACACACACACTGCTGGAGGAGCAGACAGGCTTGGCAATAAAGCTAGAACAAGCTAAACTCATCCTGAGCACACACAAACACTCACAGCCGAAGTAAAAACAATAAGTGTGGCTTGATATTGAGTAAGAAAAAGGTTTATAATGCTGTGAGCATGGGTCTGCGGAGAGCATTTCAACGTAATAGTCCGAAAAACGTTTACCCATTTAAACAGTCGTGGTAGATACTTTGTTTGTTTTAAACATCATAAATACACAAACAACAATGAATACTTGCAGGTTGTGTACCCAAACTCCCGCTGGTCCAAACAAAGTAGGAACAGCATCGTTCTTCAGTGCCCTACGCTGTACATATCCGGCATGAATCCTGAAAGGTTTTGGGAAGCTTTGTTACGTGAAAGGCTGGCAGAGGGTGCGGCCATAGCTCTGGGCGTGGCTACTGGCCATTCCTACGTCACGATACCCAGGAAGTAAACAATGGACAATGACGTATCTCCAACGAGGCGTTTTGGGGAGGTATTTTCTGTGTTCTGTACTTTGAGGGTTTTGCATAAAAACCTTCATAACACACAAGGGGACGGGTAATATCCGGAAAAGCATGACATGGGACCTTTAATGTTTCGATTTCAATGACTTACTTTGTTTTTCTAGCCAGCATTTTGCTTAATAAACTCCTTTTAGCTGCTGTTCCCCCCCTGGAAGCTATAATACCTAAAGGGCTGGCTGCTGCTAGCAGGAGTGGATTTCTGGGCTATGAATCTATAATGTAATCCCCAACATGCAGAGACACACATCATTCAAATGCTACAGTACATTACGATTGGAACCCATCAGATACTGGGGAGGCTCATGCATGGCAATCTGAGAACTGTACGAGGTAGAGAGAGGAATAGAGATGAAGAGGGAAAGAGAGAGAGAGTGTGTGTGTGTGTGTGTGTGTGTGTGTGTGTGTGT
>CALSBW010002031.1:22828-33409 GCA_943590975.1 Lindbergichthys nudifrons
TATCTATCTATCTATCTATCTATCTATCTATCTATCTATCTATCTATCTATCTATCTATCTATCTATCTATCTATCTATATCTATCTATCTATCTATCTACCTTGTCTATGTCTGCAAAGAGATTTGTCAGAGGTGTCTGGGTACCTTGGACACACTTGAGCAGTGGGACCATACTCATTTGACAGTGATGAATTGCTTAATTATTGAACTAGGTGCAACTGATGAGTGCAGCTATTAGGCTAAATGACACATTATTAACTACTCTTCAATTATAGAATTATAAAATGGAACGCATTCATGTTGTTGACCGGTTGGAAAATACAATTAAAACCAATTTCCCCTCAGTAATTCATATAGATGGATACATCAAAGTCTATGATAAGTACAAACAAACTTTAAATATACTTAATCACTTATTATATTTTAAATAAAGTATTTTGTAACCCACTTGCTTTACCTGTACAATTGTGGAAAGCTACAGTCATGTATAATATGACATAAAACTAGAGGAATTGATCAGAATTCACATCAGAGCAGAGATACGTGAATAAAGAAGAGATTTAAAACCAAAAAGCTATCATAAACCCATCATGTGATATCCAAGTAAAAAGCATTGCTAACTCTACATTGACGTTTGTATTTAACATAACTGTCCCACAGTGGGACCCACACTGAGCCAATTGTTATTAATAATCAGTGCTAATAACCTGAGGCCAGTGGCGGACTGGGGCTCATTCAAACTTCCAGTACTTTGTGGACCGCTTTCTTCTCGGATTATTAACAGTGTGATTCTGCCTTCAGTATAAACTGCTCCTTGAAAGCATCACTGAGGCTTACTGTGTGTTACCCTCAGCAACAACAGCCAGATGTGCTGGTTACACAAACTTTACTTTTACCAGAAGGTCTTCATCTGCCCCTTCTTAGTCGAGTAATTGGTTGGTTGGTTTTTCATTATGGCACATCTCTGATTTGAAGTAGTGCTTTTGTGTGATTTTCTTTTTCAAATATCTTGAAAACACAAAATAGATATTTGAAGACACATTTAGCCGTTTTAATTGTGATTTACAGATGAACCAGTGTCATTCTGACGATACCATTTAATTGATGCCTGACGCAGACATAATGATGTGTTGTATACAGTACTTTAAGCAATAATTGTGTAGTTATAAGGGCCCAGCATCAGCTTTGTAGCTGACTGTGACCTCTGACCTCAATAAGGGCTGATTGGGAATTAACAGAATATCTCACCAATATCTGTAAGATCTAAATCATGATAATGTTGTATGTACCATGTTGTATATCACTAGCAATTCGTTCAGGTCCAACATGCTGTGTAGAAACACACAGCAGTGCATTGTGTTTGTCAGAGAGTGTATTTGTTTCAGAAAGAGGGAGAGATGGAACACAGAGTGGGGATGTGGAGAGAGCTGTGTGCTGTGGTTGGGGGTAGGGACTGTAGAGAGGGAGAGAGAAGGGGGAGGGTGGGGGTAGGGATGTTGGAGAGAGAGAGAGAGAGAGAGAGAGAGAGAGAGAGAGAGAGAGAGAGAGAGAGAGAGAGAGAGAGAGAGAGAGAGAGAGAGAGAGAGGGTGGGGCCACTAAGGTTTCTACTATATTTCTCTCTCTGTGTGTTTGATTCACGGCTGCCTGATACAAGAGATCATATTACTGTGTGGGGGAACAGAAATGGAGAGACACAGGCTTTTTAAAGAGAGAGAGAGCAGCAGAGGGGGGAGAAAGAGAGAGAAACAGGAAGTAGGAGAGGAAAGTAGGAAGCATAGAAACAAAATGAGAGAAAAAACAAAGAGAGCAGAGTGAGGCTGAGCAAAAAAGATAATGGTGTGTGTGTCATTATTACAAATGATTATTTGATCTGAAATGAGGTAAAACCTCAGTAGTCATAATTGACATCCTGTATATCACATTGCCTCGCTATAATACTATTTTGCCTTTCTAGTACAGAAGTTACAAATCGGCTCTTTGTCTCATTATAAAAAGGAATCTCTGATGCTGTGTGAGGTGATGTGTAGTGGAATGTGTTCAGGTTTAAGGGAAACAAGTTCAACTGTGAGTAAACTATAGAGCTGTACCCAATGTCACTGTTTTTACATTTAGCTCTCCCTCCACTGGAATAATAATAATATATATATAACAAAATATATGAAGAATATCAGTGAAGCCTCATCTGAATCTGCAACAATACTGACAGGATTTGAGTGAAAGCTCAGAGGAACGTCTGTGTGGACAACGTCAGTTTAAAGAAGTTCAGTCATAGTCTGAAAATGTTGTTGAACATGGTGGCAATTATGTCAGGCAAACACATGCTGTGTAAATCTTCACATTTTTACCACTCTTCTATTGGTTATTGAAAACATATGAAGTATATATTACTACTCTATACATGTCTCTCTATTGCCCTGATAAATCACTCAGTGATATTTTAGCATACATGTAATCATAAAATCATCATCAGTAGTGTCAGACTGGAGGCTGGTTGGATGAACAGAATGAGTGAACCACGCTAAGCTCTGATTGGATGACGGAGCTCAGAATGAGCCACCGCAGATGTGAAGAGGAGCAATTCATTTGACACAGACATGATTAATTAATTGAAACTTTGCAATATCATGAGGGAACTTAAGCATCTGTTTAAAATCACACAGATATCTGATGGAAAAGGAAACCATTGAATTAAACCTTGTGAAAGAAAGAACATTAGAAAAGGAGAAGAGAGAGATGGGATGAACCATGGGTGTAAAGCCTCTTACACACCAAACTGACACCAAAGAACACGTCTCGACGGAACGTCGCCTCACGTCCCCTCACGTCGCCTCACGTCTCCTGCGTCTTGGCCATGTTTCGCACTGGAACACACCGCAAAGACTTCAGCCGACGGCCAAGTAGCACGTACGAACTGCGCATGCGTGAGTGGCAATAACTCTCCTTACCAGCAGGAGGCGGTAGTGTGTATTCGTCATTCAAAAGAGGCAACTGAAAGACAGACTGCGTGATACACCGAGAGAAGAAGAACAGACAGCGTGATATAAACAAACAACAAATAGCGTGTGCGTTCCATGTTCACTCTATAACGAGAAGCTCATGGGGCTTTCCCCAACCTGTGTCGAGAGCTGGAGTTAAATGAAATCTCAGATTTGCCTTCTTAATAGTTTGTTTGGGTCCCTCACTTCCGTTTCGCTTCTCATGCACTGATTCGCTAAGCTGAACAGCCAATCAGAGTGATTTCTTTGGCCGACGGTCTCCCGATTCAACAAGTCGAATCGGCGGTGGAAGGTGTCGGCACGGCCGAAAAGACACAACGGTGCGGGACACACCAATCTGAGTAGGGCGACACGACGCTCATTGACGGCCCGACATCTATCGACATCTATCAACGCCGAAAATCGGCTTGGTGTGTAAGGAGCTTTAGAGGAAGGGTGAGAGAGAGAGGGAGAGAGAGAGGGAGAGAGAGAGGGCTAATGTAAACATGATGATTGTGAAAGCTTGGTGAGGTATTTCTAAAGCAAATAGAGAGGAAGAGAGAACAGGCAGGAACAAAGACGGCTTCAGTGAAGAAGAGGAGAATATCGGAGAACAGCAAAAAGTCAGGGAGCATGATGAGATTTTGAGAAATGTAGAGAAGCTCAGAGGAACAGTTATATTGAATAGTGGACTGATGAGAAAAAGCCATCAAGTGCAGATAGAACTATAAAGGGATTTCCACACCAATAACCATAACTATAGATGTCATTATATTATATATATCAGCAATAGCTGATTTCTGATCATAGGGAGGCGAGACTGTTGTCATAAGGCTTCCTGAAGTTATTCTATATAGCCTACCTGCTAGCATTATCCTTTATAATTATTTCTTAATTTACGTAAATAATAATATCTAAACACTCTTCAGTGAATTAAGGTTGAGCCCAATTGCATGGATGTGTATTTATTGACTCTCAAATTGCGCAGAACATGATCCAAAGATATTGTTTGCTGCTGTTAAACTACACTCAGATATTTGCATTTAGGGTTGTATCATCATCTGTATCAACACTCTAAAAGGACGCTGTTTTTTTAGATGTTACACAAGTTCATTATCAATGGTTGCCAGTGAATTGCCTGGCAATATGTTATGGGGGGAGGGGCGATGCAGGACTGCATAGCAACGTGAAAAAAAGAGAGGATTTGAAAGAAACTGCTGCTTCAGGTTCAGTCCTGCTAATGTTGGTGCTAGGTAACTTAGCCTAGCTGTACTCGTGAATTAAATCCTGGAATCAGTGCACATGCAACATATAACCACCTTACAAACATGCAGTATGTTCTGTCAGATCACTCCCTGCTACAGCTCATTTGAATACACTGCTGCTGCTCATAGCATTTCATAAACCCCGCCTCCACCCTAGCATCCACCTGTAGGCTCTGATTCTGAGAATCCTGCGCTACAATTTATTACCGTCACACTTGGGGCTTGGTGTTTACCTGTAGGGTAAACTCATAACATAATAATAAATCTGCTGTACACTGTCAGTAGGCAGACTGAACTTACTGTATGTGATGATCACTGGCAGGCCGCCATGGCATAAACAGGATGATCCTCTCCACAACAAACCCTCCAGGCAATGCTTCTATTTCATACCAACAATTCTTGTCAGTCAAGATTAGAAAAATTCATTAAAATGGATTCGTCAGTAAATGTGAAATGGTCTGCCATAATCTACAGTTAAATAATCAGCTTGTGTGCATGAATCCTTTTTGTGATATAGCAGCAGAAGGATTGCCAAATGCCAAAATTGTTCAAGGTGGAAATATTTTCTACGGGAATTACCAGAAAGTAATGTAAATACATTCAAATGTATTTTTTTTTTTAGTTCAGAATGTATTTACTATGTCATTAACATATAGGAAGACATGTTTTTAACATATCATAAACAGTAATAATCCACAAATGTACCAAATTAATCGAATAATTTGTCAATAACATACACTGTAATGTTCCATGTGGCAAGTTAGCTAGCTCTCAAACTAACTACTTTGTTCGTCATAGAGAGGGGGAGCCGTGACCCCATAGTGGACTATGTGCTCGGCAGCGTTTCCGCCAGGGGGGCGTCTTGCCGTCATTTTGACGCTCTTATTCAGCTTGGAACGAGCCGTGGGCGTCCAAAAAAAATAATAATTTGAGAGAAGATCGAGAGTTTTTATCGCTTGAAATGACAAAAATGAAAAAGGACAAGGACATCCCTCTGTTGGAGGGGCAAAGGAGTCTGGTGGGATTATTTACGCCGCCAGCAAAGCGCGTTCCTGTGACGGAAAAAAACAACACCGCCGCATCTTCCAAGGACCATGCCAGGAGGGGTGTCCCTGTCGGCAGGGAGACGTTAAGAGATAGGATAAGGGACGGCGCAATTCAAAATTGTGTGTGTGCATACGTTAAGAGATAGTATCTATAAGGGACGGCTCAATTCAAAATTGTGTGTGTGTGCATATGTAAAGAGATAGTATCTATAAGGGACGGCTCAATTCAAAATTCAAGTCACGTGACACAACGTGACATCACCCCCCCCCCCCGCCCTCTCAGCCCTGGTCTGGCGGAAACACTGGTGCTCGGTATTAAAGTTAACTACCAATTTAATAAAAAAAATATTTACAAAACAGAATGAAATGTATTAAATAAAATAAAGCTTCTTCAATTATCTTAATTAAGATACATGCTACAAGGTAACTGTTAGCTAGCAAAATAAGCAACCAGAAGGTGTTACAGGTTATAGTCTGTGTGCTTAGTACTCTGCCTGGTTAACTGGAACATCAGTTACACAATATGAAATATATTCACTCCAGTAATCAAATCAACATTACAACATTGACATTAGTGAGCGCTCATAATTCAGTGCATGGTCACATTTCACAAAAATATTCCAATTTGAATTTATATACCAAAATTGACTTCCGGTTTAGCATGTGATGGGAACGCACACTCAACGGGTGGCTGCCGTGCTTTTTCAAAACGTATCTGTGCTTATTGCATACACACTGCATTCCAGCTATACATGTTATTTACTAACCTGGGACTTTTCACTTTATTTGTCTTGGCGCTAATGTCTTAAGAACTATTAAAGAATGATTGAGGAACAGCCTGACTCCTGCCCCAAACTGACTGCAGATCTTGAAAATTGTTCAATAATCTGCATATACTTGAGCTTTACTTATTTTGGAAACGTTCCCGCAATTTTTCAGACTCTTTGCAACCATTTTAGGAGGTATTTGGTCTCTTATCTTATCTTATGGCCTGTTCCCAGTATTTTTTTGTTCAGTTTCACACTCCCATTGTCTCTTCCTACAGTTTTCCTAGCAGCCACAGTGTCGGCATCTCATCTAATTATCTATCAGAACACAAGCAGCCAATCTGTCCGTCCGTCTGTCTGTGTTGGCTGTCACTCCTTCCACTGAACACTTTGCCAGCCCACCTCTCCCTCCCCCTCCTCTTAAGCTTGCTGATGATTGGGTGACTTATAGCAGCGTTGCTTTTGTTTCGGCGGCTCTGAACGCGTCTCAGTTGGTCGGATGGTGGGGAAACAGCGATGAGGGACTCCTGGTTGGTGGAGGGATGCCAAATGGAACAGATGGGCGGAGATAGAACGCTGCCAGAAGAGACTAATTATCAGGATTTAGTTTCCAAAACAAACATATTGCAATCAAATCACATATTGCAATCACTGCTGCATTGTTCTGTCTGTAGTGCACTGTATTAGTGACAATAACTTGGATCAATTCACTTGGTGGCAGAGATTGGATCAGTTCCTGAGGAATTATCCAGGAGTTGATGTGGCACGCTTTTTTTTAACACTCAGCTTCGCTCACAATCATGCACTAATAACAGTGTATTTATAGTGATAATTAGTATCGATAAATCAAATGTTAAATGTTTAATGCCATAACTGTTTTGACCCTGGGTTTTTTTGTAGTATCAAAAACTTGTCTAAGAAATCATACTGCTAATCTACTCCTGTTCAGTGAAATAGATGCAGTGGATATACGCCATATGTCTACATATGATCATTAGCTTAAATTATAGCTCCATATTTGTGTAATCTACATTTACGATGTTTCAGGGCAAGTTTCAGTAACAGAAAGTGTTACCCCAAAGCAAAAAGAAGAGCTTGGCACTGCAGGGCAAACATTAGCTTAGGAGTGTCAGCAGTAGTATTTAAAAAATGAATAAAGCTTGGTGTTGGAGTCCTAAACCCGAAAATTAAGATTTTATCACCCCCGGCTCCCTCGTCACAAAGTCTGTTTTTCAAAAATATTGGTTTGGTTACGCTCCCAAAATAAGGTCTGTGGTTAATACAAGATTATGAGTTTATTTTGTCCATCAACATAAAATATGTCAGTAAATACCCCAGTGATGAACCTCTGAAAATGTTTTGTTTCATAAAAACAGCAGTTGCTAACAAGTGACTAAATAAGACTACTAAACGTCAACCGAACATTAGCCGCCTTTAGGTCAGCAGTGGTGACGTGGAGTCATGAGACCGTTATGTTGTTAGTTTAGAGCAGGGGTTTTCAAAGTGTGGGAAGGTGAGCCTCCCCTCAGAGAACATAAGAACAGCCGCGCCCTCCCTCCCAATTATTATTGCTATTATTATTATTGTTGTTGTTGTTGCTATAATGCAGGGGTATTATTATCCAGTGGAAAGTCCTTACCTACTGGCCTAGTAAATCAAAGTGGTTACTTTTTTTTGGCTGGACAGTGTAGTTTTACACACATAAGGTCATCATCTTAACAGTTTGTTATGCTCATCGAGTCATCCGTGAGCAGAGCATCAAGTTGGCATGAGCTGAATGCGGCGATTACCATCTTGTTCAGCAAAACGCCTCACAAACTTATTAAGATCTACAGCTTTAGTGCGTTTTGATTCAATGCTGAGTACAGCCAAACTTGACAGTCTCTTCTCTGTCATTGTAGACCGCAAATACCTCATTCTTTCCGTGTACTTGCGTCCGAATGCTTCTCGTTTTGCGCTGTCCCGTTCAAATGAAATCGCCGCCAATCACATTTCCTCACTCGCGCCAGCGATTTTAAATTATTTTTTAAATTCAATTTTATTTATATATTTTTTTATTATTATTTATGTTTTTCTTTTTTTTCCTGGCTTAGTTTCAACCAAAATATAGACTAATGCTAATAATAATAATAGTATTAATAATTGTAAATGGCCATTGGTCACACCACCAGTTTGTCTTACTGTAAACTTGGAGGAAGCCAGCGCAGGCTGCGCAGAGTGCAGACTGCTGCTGCTGCCTGCTGCAGCCTGCTACACACCGACCACGCCCCCCCCCCCCTTCTCCGTCACACGTGCGTTTGATTTATTGGCGATATACAGAACAGTGAGAACAACACAACTAAAGATGAACAAAGAACAGTTGCTCGTGGAACTACTTCGAACTGACAAGTGCAAATGAAGTAAAATGCAAGCTCTGCGAAAATACTTTTTATCTTTCCCTCCCGCTGGGGGGGGGGCGAATAATCGATTAATATTCGCCAGGGCTGTCCGATTTTCGAATTTGATCATGGTCAGTTTCTGGCATCCCTAGTTACAAGGCTCGCGTCTTGGGCTGCATTCACTTGCACTCGGACATTAGGGATTTTCTCTCATAAATGTCCGATGAGCCACAACTTTTATTTCAAAACAAAGCTGACGTTTTCTGCCAGACGCTGTCTCCTTTTTCACTTTAGGTAACTTCACAAAAAATCGATCCATGTTGCCGCTCGCATAAAGTTAGCTGAAGTTAACTAGCTAGATTTCACTGTTTCTCGTTCTTTTTTTCTCCCCTGAAGCTCTCTGGCGCCCCCCAGTGGAGGCGCGCCTCACACTTTGAAAACCGCTGGTTTAGAGCATTACCTTAGCTATTTAGTTCTGGCTATTGCATTTACGCTTCAACTATTATAAAATGTTAGTATGTGGACATTATCCTCTTAAACAACAGGTCATAAATGTGTGTTTGCCAGAGACCTTCTGCAATATTCCTAAATTCAATGGAACATGTCATTGCTTTAGTTGAGGGAGCTCTTGATATGCTAACTTCCTGATCAGCCTAACATACGTCACCAACGCACCACTTTATGATGTATCATAAGGGTAGAGCATTCTGTGACAAGAGGGAAAGGCTTTTCATTAAGTTATAAGCACGATCAGAGGTGCTTCGGAAACCCCCCCCACACCTTTCACACGTAGGAATTCGGGAAAGGCTTTCTAACAATTTCTGTAACTTTCCGAAACTAACAATCCAAAATTCACAACCACTTCACGCACTGAATGGCCAGCTGTGTGGAGGTGAAGCGGGGTTTTAAGTGATCTGTTTAATTGTAATTCCACAACTAAGTGCAACTCAACTGTCTGTCACTTTGAAGGTCTTTCAGCAGGGGCTGCCCGAACCTTGATCACGTCACCCCCCATCTGACTGCCAAATGCATTCTTCAGAAATATTTAAACATTTGATCAGTAGCAAAGATCCTGCAGAGAATCATTTCATTACGAAGGAATTTCAGAAGCTCCAAAGACAGTTTTTTTACAGATTCAGACTGTATAATTGAATCAGGTATAATTCACCAAAAGAATGGATAAAACCCTCTCTGTCTTTACTGAAATCATTCTAACACACTCGTAAGAGATACACACTAAAGTAATATACCGTGCGCACACTAAATCTAGACGTACAGTCGGAGTGAATGCAGTTTAGCCAATAAAACTTGGTTTATTTTGCTGTCATGGTGACAGAGATAAGACAGATAAACAATAGCTGAGCTAAACTACCACAGCTGTGTGAATCTCCCTCTCTCACACAAACACACACGAGTCACCCATTACTCTCCCCCTCTCTTTCTCCATCTATCTCTCACTGTACACACTTGATTTATGTCCCTCGCTGCAGTTTAGAGTCAACTGAAATCCATTCAGTGCCGTCCAGCCACATAGTTTCACACGCCTCCCAAACCCACCGCTGATAAAACTGTGATTTTTACACATTTGAACAAAGATAACATCACAAAACCCTTATCGAAATGATCCAAAAAACATCTGTAGCAATGCTGCGTTCTGTTCAATTCAATCCGATTCACCATATTATGCTTCCAGGACAGTTTCATCTCTTTTCTCAATGCTTCCACTTCAAAGCTGTTCTTATTGAAAAATGATTTACTTTCTGTATCATCACTTTTAAAGCAGGAATGAATATTTCCAATTTAGTTGAAGAGGATATTATTAGCTCAATTTAAGGTCTGAAGGAAAGGGTGTGAAATCTCACTCATCCAATGTACCCCCCCCCATAATATTCTCTCTCTACCACTTCCTCCTAATCTTATCTTAATTACATTTAATTTCTCCGAACTTCTCTTCCTCTTCCTCTTGCTGCTCCCTTTTTTCCTTGATACACTGTATTCCTCTATTTTCCTTTGTCCTTGTCTGTCATCCTAATAGTCTCTCTCCCCCTTTCTCCCCCCTTCCTCCGACCCTGACCCACTTAGCTGGCTGCTTGTTATTCAAACCATTGCTTTACACACACACACACACACACACACACACACACACAC
>CALSBW010002031.1:38409-56830 GCA_943590975.1 Lindbergichthys nudifrons
AGCTTCCAAAACATTGCCCAGTTTGAGGCCGGATATGCACAGCATTTTAAACTGAAGTACGATGCTATTCCTAGTTTGTTTGGACCGTTTGGAGCAGGGGAAGATTCGGATACACAACCTGTAAGTTTGCATTGTTATTTGTGTATTTATCAAACAAGGTATGTACCACGACTGTTTAAATGTGTAAACATGTTTCGGACTGCTAAGCCAGTGCTAACTGTGCTAACTAAGTTGCTAGCGTTTCCATATCAACTCTAATATCAGCAGATGGCCTTACATACATGTATCTCATAGCAGGAGAATGTCTGCATTCACATACGAAATACTCATAGACAGTATACTCCAGGTGATTTACCGTACGGTCAGTCGCGAAACGTAATTACATTATAGCTGGCGTTCCGAGCGTGTATGCTACCGAGCTAAACAACAAGGCTACTAAGAGCTAGACATGAGTTTGCTCGGAAAAACATTGTTTTTATGCCAGCTACAATGAATGTAGCAGACTACCCATATAAGATTGCAATTGTAAACATGTGCTTGATAGCCTAATATGAACCACTATCTGTTGTTCATAGTATAGTATAGCATATTGAACAACTGAACAACTAGCAAACATAGATTAGCATTGTAATCCAGCTGGCAAGCTGACGAACATCAAACAACTACCTTTATTTCACACTTCCAGCAGAGACAACGGGGAAATCCCATCTCTTTGCCCGCTCACAGACCCCCAAAGGACGGCCTAGAGACCTCCAAGAGGTGTCCCTGAAATGGGGACTCTGTTTATTTCACACTTCCAGCAGAGACAACGGGGAAATCCCCTCTCTTTGCCCGCTCACAGACCCCCAAACGACGGTACATTACAGTTGGCTTTCCTCCGACGCTGATAGCATGTATAGCTAACGAGGCTAGCTATACATGCTAGCGGGAAACATTGCATTCATGCCAGTTACAATGAATGACCGAACGTAGCAGACTACCCGTATAAGATTGCAATTATAAACACGTTATTGCTAGCCTAATATGAACCACTAGCTTTTGTTCATAGTAGTTTTATTACACTCCATTATAGTTGCCGTTCCTCCGAGCTAACGTTCATATCGTGTTTGCTAACAAGGTAAACAAGAAAGCTAGGTTAGCATATTAGCTGGCAAGCTTACTGTGTTGATTATATAGATGGATTAGATAGATCCACACTCCTACCACAACTACTACTAATGAATCTAAAACAACTAAGTTTCTCTAATATTTTGTGATTTGCATTTGATTTCGTCCAGCCAGATCTTGGCGGAAAATACATCACGGGGACGGGACTACCACACTGATGCATCGTCCTAAAAAGCCCCGGCTGCGATAGGCAAGATGCCGACAACGGGGAGGAATGGATGATATACCGTTTATATATGTATATTTATGTTCATTTTGTACATTTCTAAAAATAAAGTTTGATGGAAATACTTAGTAGGCCTATCCTTTCTTCCCTGAATTATTTGCTCCTATAACATATCATTCATATATAGCAAACCATGATTTGATTTCTCATCAAACAGTAGTAGTTTATTACAGGTAAAAATAACTTACTCTTCTATAACAACAGTTGTAGGTACAGTTTGGTTAGTTAGCGTATAAAATATACGGCTGTACCAACGCCATTATAAGACTGATGTTCCGAGAGCGAGCCGAAAAAAGGACTGTTAGACATGGGCGGAGCTTCTCTGGTGGTTGACTAATCAGAACAGAGTGGCCGAGCTGACCAATCGGAGCACACTAGGCTCACAGGGAGGGGGGGGCAAGAGCTCCAACGAGTCGTTTAGTGGAGAGAGTGAATACTGCTGAATACACATACTTTACAGAGATGCTGTATGCGAAACCAATGTGAGTTTGAAAAATTGCACAGTATAAATCTATTTTAGTATACCTCAACAATGTAATTATGATCAGTGGAAATGGCCATGACATGGGCCCATTAATGAAGAGGTCAGGCAGTAATGGCATTTCTCCATCCTGCCATGAGCAGTGGTGAAATAAGTCATCTGATTCTTACTTGAGTAAAAGAACCAATACATTGATAATAAAATACTCCATAACAAGTCCTGCATTCAAAATCTGACTTGAGTAAAAGTAGAGAAGTATTATAAGCAAAATGTACTAGTATAAAAAGTGAAAGCACTAATTCTGATAAAAAAAACAGCCTCATTGTGTGATTTATATACATAACATTATTAAATAATATTGTTGCATCAAGCAGCATTTTATATTTTGGATAATTCTACTTTTTTGTACCTTAAACAGTAGGTCCACTAGTTTATTTTTTAGAGATGCGTTATATTAACATTTCTGAAACGTAGCTAAAGATGTTAAAATAACGTTGTGGATTAAAAGTACACTATTTAGTTATGAGATGTAGTGGAGTAGTATAAAGTAGAATTAAATGAAAATACTCAAGTAAAGTACAAATACTTTCAAATTGTACTTAAGCTCAGAACTTGAATTATTGTAGTTAGTTTTTGGTCATCTCTCCGAGGACTTGAACAGCTGGAGGGTTGAATTATGTAATGTGAAGCAGCAGCAGATTATAGAATGCAAAGTGGTTATCACCTCAAATATGCACACCATGAATAGTATCAGGAACTGGCTTTGATTCCATGAAAGCTGAAAACATACACAACACATGAAAAATATTCAGTGTGGGTCAGTCCCAAGTTTCACACACACATGCACTTTTATGAGTTATAACTTTGAAGTTCATGCTGTCTTTTTTTTGTAACCATTGTTAAATGGAGCTAACTGTGTGCCTCCCTGGCAGTGTTAATTTTGGCAGCTGTTTTTGATTTAGTCTTAGTCTTAGTCTTTAGACGAAAATGGTTATTAGTTTTAGTCACATTTTAGTCATTTCTGTCCTTCATAGTTTTAGTCTAGTTTTAGTCGACGAAAACTCAAAACGTTTTAGTCTACTTTTAGTCGATGAAAAATTACATTTTAGTCAACTTTTAGTCAAAATGTTTTCTCTCTTTAAACGAGTTCAGTTAGGCAAATACAGGTATCTGACATTGTAATCAAGGTGACAGCATCAAGTGTTGAAATTCGTAAAGCAACATTTCACTCTCTTAACACTTTACTTGTGTAATATCTAGGGATGGGTATCGTTAAGGTTTTCTACGGTACTACTACTCTTATCGAAACTGCTTATCAATCCGGTACTTTAACGGTATTCTTGTATTTACTTTTTGTTATTTTTTAAAGGAAAAAACGAACAAATTGTTAACCGAATTAATTGCTTTATTTAAATGTGAAATAAATGAAATATGTATAATTATGTTAAAATATTGTACTGTACTTGAGTAAAATGTTGAGGTACTTGTACTTTACTGGAGTATTTAAATGTTTTGCTACTGTGTACTTCTACTCCACTACAGTTCATAGTTAAATGGTGTACTTCTACTCCACTACATGTATTTAATACCTTTAGTTACTTTATAGATGTGGATGAATGATGTGAAATATAATCAAGTGTTAACTCAGACTTTAGTAAATTCACAAGCTACCCTGCAGTATACAAAGTCCTTCAAACTAGCTGCACCTTTACTAGCTTTGAGAACACTTTAATGATCAATCATTATAAAACATATCATATTATTCTGAAATGGACCAACCTGCACAATGACTACTTTTACTGTCGCTACTTTAAATATATTTTGATGATCATACTTTGACTTGAGGAACTCTTCCTACACTATGGTATTTTTTTACTTAGCTACAAGATCTGAGTACTTCTCCCACCTCTGCACACCTGATGTGATAACGTTACTCGTAATTGGGGCAACAGAGCTACGAGTTAAGGAAGTCGAAAATTGTGCATTTCTCCGACTAAATATGACGCCTTTTGGCCGGCTGTTTGGACAGACTACTCTACTCGTGTCAACGCGCTAACGCGAAAACATGGCAAACGAGCTTTGTCTACATCGAGTCTTGTAGAGTGTATCTATAGAGTGGCGAAGTCCCTCGCCTTCCGGTGGACCTCAATGGGACCTTATTTCGGAATTATTATGTATTGAAGTCAATGGAGAGAGAGAGATTATCTTTCGATCCCGTTTGAATTGTGCCACGAATTACACATATGATGTTTGTCAATTTAAAAGATAATTTTGCAAGTCAAAAAAAAAAAAAATGTGTCGTAAAACTGTGTTGTAACACATTTGTTTGTGTGAAACGCTCAATGAACTACATCTCTGGTCAACAACACACGTCACCAAGATGGCCGTCACTACTGTCTTGTCAACAAAACGATTGACTACCCTCACTATCACCACAATGAAACACGTCCAGAAGAATGTCATGCAAAGCTGCCTGCCTGCCTGCCTTCCTTTGATTCTCTCTGAACTGCCTGGTCTTTTTAATTTCAACCATTTGTGCAGATAGCATGAAGTAGAAAAGATCGCCGATCGCCGATGCTACCGTTAGCGTTAGCATTTCTCCCCCGGGCTTAAATTGTGTATTATAGAATGATCACACCGGTGACAGTACTCTTCAAAGGGTTCACGAAATATGACTACTACTCTTACTGTTTAACATTTTGGGTTACTTAATGTTACTTCATGTTAAGGCTAATACAAATGACAAGGCTGTAATGCTAACTAACGTGCTAGCTACTAGCTAGGTAGCTAACTTGATCAAGCCACTCCTGGTCCTTTCATCAGACGGGAAGCAAAAGAACGAGCAAGACCCATTGCTGGTTTGATAACAACCTGGTACTAAGCACACAGGCATCTTGTTAAAGTTATCTGATCCAGCTGATCTTAGCTATCTCTTAGTGGAGGAAAACAATTGTGACATCACTTACGCGACTCTGGGATTTGTAGTCTTTCTAGTTGCGTATTTTTCATAGTCTTATATTTCAACAGTTTTACGACAAACTGTGACTTTTTTGACATGGAAATTATTTTTTAAGATTGACAAACGTCATATGTGTAATTCATGGCACAATTCAAACGGGATCAAAAGATAAGTTTTCTCTCTCCATTGACTTCAATACATTATTTTTCCGAAATAAGGTCCCATGGACCGGAAGTAGATGGGCGTGACTTCGCCACTCTATACTCTCTGAACACTCCCTCCCCGGCAGATCTCTGCCGCTGCAGCATGTCTGTTAGGCCCCGCCCCCGCACACAGAGAGAGAGGGAGATCGCTCTTCTGGAGTGAAGAGAGCGGAAATAATGATATTGCAAGTTAGAAATGTAAGATGCATTTTGACAGACAAGACGGACACTTGGGGGGAAATACCCTGAATGTCCGATAGTGCACCATTAACACCTTAGTCCCGTCTCGTCTCGTCAACGAAAACTAAATATACATTTCGTCAAATTTTCGTTATCAAGAATCTATTTTTAGCTCGTCATCGTCTCGTCTTAGTCATGTAAAAAAGGTCGTTGACGAACATTTTTCGTCATAGTTTTCATTGACGAAATTAACACTGCTCCCTGGCTGCATGTAGGCTATGAGTGTGTCTGTGTGTGATCCATGTGCAGTGGTGGAACAAGTATTCAGATGCTTTACTTGAGTAAAAGTACCATTACATTATTGTCAAAATACTACAAGTGAAAGTCCTGCATTCAAAATCTAACTTAAGTAAAAGTACAGAAGTATTATCAGCAAAATGTAATTAAAGTATAAAAAGTAAAGAGTACTCATTGTGCAGAACAATAGCCTTTATGTGTGTATATCATTATATTTATACATGTGACATTTCTAGATAATATAGTTGCATCAAGTAGCATTTTACTGACAAAGTTCTGATTGACTTTTATTAAAGTTTTTAAATGATTTGACTCTTTTGTGACTTAAAGTCCACTAATTACATTTTTTTAAACAAAAGATGCATTTTGTTAAAAGTAACTAAAGCTTTTAAATAAAGTGGAGTAAAATTACAGTGTTTCCCTTTTAATTGTAGTGGAGTAGAAGTGTAAAGTTGCATTAAATGGAAATAAGTAAAGTACAAGTACCTTAAAATGTTACTTAAGTACAATACTTGAGTAAATGTACTTAGTAACTTCCCACCTCTGTCCATGAAGTATCTCATGTCTCATCAGAGTTAAATGGAAAAAGCTGATTGACAGTGAAGTCAGAGAAACTTTGATTGTTCCAAGAAAGAAGATTGAAGATCAGGTGTTTAGACATATATCACCTTTCTCACCATTCACCAATGTTATTCTTCATATTTCTGTGGTGGTTCCACGTGAAGCATACAAAATAGCTGCTGCTTCAGTACTCCACAGCTGTGTGTTTTAGTTTTCTGTTGACTCTGTAAACCGACACCTCATTTGCATTAAAGCCAACAGCTGGCCAACGGAAAGGGCAGTTACACCTGTCTGTTCACCTGTTCACCTGTGTTTGTATACGTGTGTGTGTGTGTGTGTGCTTTACTTCAACCCACCTGTTCAAACATTGTTCTGTGTGTGTTTGTCTACCAGGACAATGAACCTGTAATGAGGAAATGTTTGAATATGTTTGTTGTTTGGTTGTCCAGGTGTAAGAAGTAGTTGTCACCAGTAATGGTAACTTTATAAGATACTACAGTTTTCAGACTGAAGCTACTAATAGCAGTGCCGGTGTTACAAACCTTACATTTAAATAACCATTCAGTTATCAAACTTAAGCATACCATATCATCCTTAGAGAGGCAGTTTGTAGCACACCACGCAGGCAATTAAGATTGATATAGATACATTGAGAGAATAATTAGAAAACAAATTGAATAATGATGAGTTGCGGCCCTAAACACATCATGTATCTGCATCTGGGTGTTGCAGCACTGTGCTGTGGGCTGCATTATCAGAAGGGAAGCTGACAATGGTTCTATTGGCTGAAAACATCAAGCCAAGTGCTCAGCAACAGTTAGCCCAAAGAGATATCTTTAAATGGTTCGGCATTACTTTCATGATGCCCAATCTTAATGTTACACCGGGAAAGGAGGAGAGTAGCTGTGATCTTGTGATGAATTCGCCTTCATTTAAAACACAGCTGGACTACATCTTACATGTTTTACAATCGCAAAATGATTTGAAAGAGAACACTGCCAAAATAAATGGCAAAGCTTTAGAGATTTCTGCCAAAATAATATTGGTGCGAGTAAGTAATATGCAATGTGGTTTAACTTGTATTAACCAGTTGAGCCCTGAGCCTGTTTTTCAGGCCTCAGGCTCGAAAATGACATTCCCAGAACAAATGACCATAACTTCACTTCTAAAAGGGGTAAATTAATAATCTTTTTTCTCAAAGCAATGATAAACCTGCGAGTTGGATGTAGAAAAGTCAGAATCAATATAGAATGTTTTTATTTTAAAGTAAATTCAGATTGAACATAGTAAAAAAATGTAAATTATAGTGTCCGTCCAAAGAAAAACATTACTTATAGTGAAAACCACCCTTGAATGATGGGATAGTAGACTAAAAGCTTTAGGAATCCAAACTATAACATATAATAAGTACCCTGTATCAAGATTGATGCAAAACAAGTGACAGTTGACCTTTTTAGAGAGATTTAGAAAAAGAAAAAAAACCTGGGGTCATTTGGGTGCATTTTTCATATCTATAGCCCCCCTTGGTCGATTTTGATGATTGACACCTCTTTTTAACCGTTAGAGCCAATAGAATCGAGGGGAAGTTCCTAAAATCCATCTAAACATTAGGGATATATATTTTTTAAATCCTCTGGAGCAGAGATAGGAGCTGTGGCTTATTGTTATTGATTAATGCATCAGTGTTTCTTAGGGTCAAAAACACTAAACTCACAACTTAAAATTAAAGCGTTTAGTTTATTTAATAAAAGAGCACATGTTCAATGTGAAAAGTGACAGTAGATATAGATTAGTTGCAATTTGGAATTACATTTTTTTTTTTTTTAAACACCTTGAATTTCAGGGGGGGGGCGGGGCTCCGTTGGCAGGGCTCCGTTGGCAGGGCTCCGTTGGCGGGGCGCAGCGCCCCTCCAAGACAATGGTAGGGGAAACACTGCGATGTGCATCTCCATCACTGAGGCCGATGTGATGCGCATCTCGATACGTTGCCAATGATACGATACATTAACGACACATTTGAAGCACCAGGCGATGCGATACGATACAATTCACCCCTGTTGCGCTACAGTTCGATACGATTTGATTCAACATTATGCGATTCGGGGCGATACGATGCGTTTCAACTAGGGATGTTAAGATTCACCGATTCACATCGGTGCACCGGCATGAACGTTCAAAATGCGAGTGCACTGGTTGAAAGAATGCGATCGGCTACAGTTTCGGTTGAACTCGCGATGCATCAATTGTAGCGTCTTTGCATCGTTAAAAAAACGATTAATTCATATAATCTCCTCTCATCCTGTCAGCACTCAGCAGAGACGATCTTTGATCTTTGCTTCGCCACTACGGAGGCCGGATTTTTCAAGAAAGACGGACAACTTGAAAAATTAGGCTAGTATGGCGTGGGGTCTGCGTCTGAAATGAAAAACCTACATATGAGTTAAATCACTCAGTGAGGTGTTCTGTCAGAGAGAGTGGTGTTTAGTATACAGCAGACTGTGACTGCCAATAATAGTTTAAATGTCTTCCTTACAATTGTAAGCAGTTATGAAATACCTGTTTGTGAAAGGTTATTTGTATTCTTTATTGTTCATATAGAAACCACACCACTGCTTTCTGCTCACTGGTGAGCTGGTGGTAGTTGTTATTTGCACATTGTTCTGTGAGGTGTTCCATTGAACTGTACTCTGGAGACAGAGAACACTACTACACTTGTGGAAAGGCCTGTTTGTGAAAGGTCCAAGTGTTTGGTTTCTTTAAGGTAAAAAAGAAACAGCATAATGCGCAGTATTAGTAGAGAGAACCAAATATGTGAAGCACTTTTTTGTTAATTTATGATTTGCTGCATATAAGGAATAAAACAAAATCCTCTGTCGTACCATATTGAATTGTATCATTATTTTGCATTGTGTTGAATCCAGTGTTAATTTCGTCAACGAAAACTATGACGAAAAATGTTCGTCAACAACCTTTTTTACATGGCTAAGACGAGACGATGACGAGCTAAAAATAGATTCTTGATAACGAAAACTTTGACGAAATGTATATTTAGTTTTCGTTGATGAGACGAGACGGGACTAAGGTGTTAATGGTGGACTATCGGACATTCAAAATGCAGCATATTTTCCCCCAATTGTCCGTCTTGTCTGTCAAAATGCATCTTACGTTTCTAACTTACAATATCATTATTTCCGCTCTCTTCACTCCAGAAGAGCGATCTCCCTCTCTCTCTCTGTGTGCGGGGGGCGGGGCCTAACAGACGCGCTGCAGCGGCTCACAGAGATCTGCGGGGGACGGAGCGTTCAGAGAGTATAGAGACACTCTACATAAGGCTCGATGTGGAAAAAGCTTGTTTGCCATTAGTGTTTTCGCGTCAGCGCGTTGACCCGAGTAGAGTAGTCTGTCCAAACAGCCAGCCAAAAAGCGTCATATTCAATCGGAGAAATGCACAATTTTCGACTTCCTTAACTCGTAGCTCTGTTGCCCCAATTACGAGTAACGTTATCACATCAGGTGTGCAGAGGTGGGAGAAGTCGGCTACTCAGATCTTGTAGTTAAGTAAAAAAATACCATAGTGTAGGAAAAGTTCCTCAAGTAAAAGTATGATCATCAAAATATAGTTAAAGTAGCGACAGTAAAAGTAGTCATTGTGCAGATTGATCCATTTCAGAATAATATGTATATATATTATATATATATATATGATATGTTTTATAATGATTGATCATGAAAGTGTTCTCAAAGCTGGTAAAGGTGCAGCTAGTTTGAATGACTTTGTATACTGCAGGGTAGCTTGTGAATTTACTCCAGGTGGAACTAAAGTCTGATTTAACACTTGATTATATTTCACATCATTCATCCAGATCTGTAAAGTTTTTACTCAAGTACAATACAATATTTTAACATAATTATAATGTTATATATAATTATATATATTTCATTTATTTCACATTTAAATAAAGCAATTAATTCGGTTAACAATTTGTTAGTTTTTCCCTTTAAAAAATAACAAAAAGTAAATACAAGAATACCGTTAAAGTACCGGATTGATAAGCAGTTTCGATAAGAGTAGTAGTACTGTAAAAAACCTTAACGATACCCATCCCTAGATATTACACAAGTAAAGTGTTAAGAGAGTGAAATGTTGCTTTACGAATTTCAACACTTGATGCTGTCACCTTGATTACAATGTCAGAAACCTGTATTTGCCTAACTGAATTGGTTTAAAGAGAGAAAACATTTTGACTAAAAGTTGACTAAAATGTAATTTTTCATCGACTAAAAGTAGACTAAAACGTTTTGAGTTTTCGTCGACTAAAACTAAACTAAAACTATGAAGGATAGAAATGACTAAAATGTGACTAAAACTAATAAGCATTTTCGTCTAAAGACTAAGACTAAATAAAAAACAGCTGCCAAATTTAACACTGGTTGAATCGCATCGTATCGCCCCGAATCGCATAATGTTGAATCAAATCGTATCGAACTGTATCGCAACAGGGGTGAATCATGTTGTATCGTATCGCATCGCCTGGTGTTTCAAATGTATCGTTAATGTATCGTATCGTTGGCAACGTATCGAGATGCGCATCGCATCGGCGTCAGTAATGGAGATGCACATCCCTAGATTCAACACAATGCTAAATAATGATACAATTCAATATGGTACGACAGAGGATTTTGTTTTATTCCTTAGGAAATCATAAATTAACAAAAAAGTGCTTTACATATTTGGTTCTCTCTACTAGTACTGCGCATTATGCTGTTTCTTTTTTACCTTAAAGAAACCAAACACTTGGACCTTTCACAAACTGGCCTTTTCTCAAGTGTAGTAGTGTTCTCTGTCTCCAGAGTACAGTTCAATGTTATAACACCTCACAGTTAAACAATTTAAGGATGCATTGCCCAGGATTAACAATGTGCATATAACAACTACCACAGTGCAATGCCCATACAGCTGCTGCCTGATGTGCTTAACACTCATTCATAGGCTAACTCAGCAGTGAGCACAAAGCAGTGGTTTCTATAGGAACAATAAAGAAAATAACCTTTCACAAACAGGTATTTCATAACTGCTTACAATTGTAAGGAAGACATTTAAACTATTATTGGCAGTCACAGGCTGCTGTAAACTAAACACCACTCTCTCTGACAGAACACCTCACTGAGTGATTGAACTCATATGTCTTCATATGTTTCTTTTCAGACGCAGACCCCATGTCATACTAGCCTACTTGTGTACTTTAAAGCCGCACGGCATCGTTTACAATTTGCGAGCGATTTTTCAAGTTGTCCGTCTTTCTTGAAAAATCCGAAGTATTGCCAAACGTTTGATTTGTAGGTATTTTTCGGTGCGCTGTGTTTCTCTTTCTCCTCGACTTCCATGTTTGTTGATAACTGAGACTCTCGGCCTCCGTAGTGGCGAAGCAAAGATCAAAGATCGTCTCTGCTGAGTGCTGACAAGATGAGAGGATATTATATGAATGAATCGTTTTTTTACCGATGCAAAGACGCTACAATCGATGCATTGCGAGTTCAACCAAACTGTAGCCGATGTGCACCCTTTCAACCGGTGCACTCGCATTTTGAACGTTTATGCCGGTGCACCGATGCGAATCGGTGAATCTTAACATCCCTAGTATATATACAGTATATATACTAGGGATGTTAAGATTCACCGATTCGCAGCAATACTATATATATATATATTAGTATTGCTGTATCATTTAATCAATAGTTCAAGTTAACACTATATTATATGTGGTTTGCCACTTTTAGGAGTTATGATGTGTTATGTTTGTAACCTGTCATCCCATGTTCACAGGGTAATACTGTCTCAATATCCTTAAAGTCGCCAGTGGTATTAAAATCCTGAAAGGGTGGAGTCTGCTTTCAATTTCACATCACTACCCAGCTACTTTACAACTGTGGTACAGTTACCATGGCAATCACCCTATCTAAGCTTCTCCCACAATACCTTGCGGCCTCAACATTTACCGTGACACACCATTCGGCCCTTCACGGAAACAACCGATCGTGACCGAGAAATACATAGTATGTAAGTTATAGTGCTGATTAAGCATTTCAAAACGTATACCCTAACTTGCCAAAGTACTTTGTTCTGAACGTTCAACACTATAATAATCAGAAGGCGACATATGAACGTTACTTTATTACTGTTAACGATCAAATAAAGTCAACACTTCACAGTGTATCTGAGTTGTCTGGGGTTTCTTAAACGTTTTAAGACATGTATGAATGGTGATAAACACAGTGATAGATGTGTAGGCCTAAGAAGTTATGCAGATGTTGCACCATTTTTTTTTTTCAAATATGTTCATACAATCATACGTATTTGGATTAATGTGAATAAATACATGTGGACAGGAGGGTGTGTGCAAGCAACCATAAGTTCCACTTTACTTTTTTATTTCAATTCTAACCTTGGTAATAGAAAATAGTTTCCTTGTTGTCCACGTTCATAAAGCCCCCTTATTTTTTGGACAATTCTACCCAAACCTCAGTTAGTGGTAAACAGAGCCCGGACCTTTACCTCCCTCAGACCTCTAGCAGGATGTCCATGTGTGAAGGAGATACGGAGGCGTTCTCCTCATTGGTGCTCCGATCTGTTCCCTCCACCTCCATGAACTTCTTGTCTCTCTGACTCTGTTTGCTATGTTTGATTGTAGTTTGTTAACATTGTTGCCCTGTCTTTTTGTTCTCCTCAGCTGGATGGAGACACCATGTTCCTGGGTATGCCAGAAGCCGGCCATGACTTTGCATCAACCAATCAGGTTAGTGTTTATGTGTGTGTGTCTGCGTGTGTGAGACAGAGCCTGAGTGAGGGCCCTCGGAAGCCTTTCCTCTGACATTTCCCAGGTTCTAATTTAATTGAGGGAACTAATTACTTGTGAAAGTGTTGTAACATTCCTCAACACAATTGGTTGTTCTGTATGTTGTCAAAACACTCCACACAAGTGGAATCACTAAGGTGTAAATGTGAACCAATTTGCTGCAAACAAATACATTGCAATGATAACAATTGTGCAAGCATGTCAAATTAAGCGTCTTTGAGCATTAGGAAAAGCGCTATAAAAATGTATGTATTATTATTTATTTTTCACACTCACATGATTTTTGCCGAGCTAATTCTATAAACAAACTACATCCCGGTCACATGGCTGCGCATCACCAGCGCTAAGCTAAAGGCTAATGTTGGGCATGATGACGCTTAGTAGTCTCATTTTTTGATACAAAGAAGCTGTGGACATTCACCAGTTGGGTATTTACTGACATATTTTATGTCGTTAACCACAGTTCTTCAAGCTTTAACAAAAAACATGTTTAAAAAAACAACGAGGGAAGTGCATGTGACAAAATGCTGAGTAATTTCTGGCTTTAAAGGGGACCTATCATGCAAAATGCACTTTTTGATGTCTTTTATACATAAAGATGTGTCCCCGGTGTGTCAGGGAACTCACGCAGCGTCAGAAAATAAAACCCTCTCTCTTTTCCTCCGTACCCAAATCTCTAAAAACGGGGGTACAACAGAGCTGATACAGATTTGCGTCCGATTTGACGTCATATCGGCAATACAGACCCACAGCACTATCAGAAACGTTGCTATCAGAAACAATGCCCGACTGTTTTGGACGTAATATGGTCAGTGTTTACATTAGCATCGCTAACACTCAGGGCTAACCTGTACTGGTGAGAGCATGTGTGTGAAGAAGCAGGAAATGAAAAGGAACTCACCTTGTGGTATAACCGGCAAGAGAGAAAGCCTTTGAGCTCCATACTGTTTCAGAAATAATCCTTGATAATCCATGATATGGCGTTTCATCACGGCAGTATCTGCCGGTAGAATCTCCCGCATGAGCAGGCATAAGCTCCGCCCCTCTTTTTTTTTTTTTTTAAAGCTTTTTACCCAAAATCAGCACTTTTGAAACAGGAAGTGAAATAGAGGGATTTGAGGCATGGCTGGTATTTTGAGCAAAACACTTCATAGACAATACTAACCCTGAAAAAACTAATAATTACAGTATAGCAGTATAGTTTAAACAATGGTGGTCTATTTGATGAGGAACTTTATCATTCATAAATATTGGGTGTTTTTTTTATTAGTATTTATCCTTTCTCTGAACACTAATCCTGGACTGCACACTGAGCAGCGATGAGTCAGAAATCATGGCGATAACTCTTCCTCACTGTAATGACTCTCTGACCTCATTTACACACAACTCAGTGGAAATGCATCCAAGAAGCGTTCAAGAATGATTAAAACCCAGGACGCACTGCGGACAGATGTTGTAAAAGTGTTACTGCATCTATCCCAACAAGATGTTGCCTTCGCTGCCCTCACAGAGAGTCTGTTAGCAGACTGAATATCTGAATACATCCAGGGGCTGTCTCCGCTGTCCTCACTGCTGCAGATGATTCAAATAGGAGACATAAATATCATCTGATTCCTGGTCACATCAAAAATGACCCAGAGCCTCTGCAGCTTTAATTCTGACTTAATGTAAACTGCAGCTTAGTTAAAAGAAATAAATTCACTATTCCATCAATGTTTAGGTCCTAAATCTGTATAACCCAAACCGTAAATTGGGATTTTTAAAACTTAACTAATAGACCGGATTTGCCTTTGTTTTTAAACATATACAGTAGAGTACAGAAGGGGCCAAGCTTAACACAATATTCTTCAAACTTAAAAAAATGGGTTGACTTTTGCTGAGCACGGCATATGAATGATACATTGGTTTGTGTTTCAATTATCTTCAAATGTTAACTGTATGATTGAATATTAATCTATGATCAAAGTATCATTATTTTCAGCGCAACTTTTATTATGAGTAAAGATTGTGTAATAATAATAATAATACATTTTATTTATCAAGCGCTTTATCAGGTGCTCAAAGACACTTAACAGAGATAAAAAAAGAAACAATGATTAATAAATAAGATAAAACGCCAGATTAAACTTGAGCTTATAAAACAACATTCAGCACACATTAAAAGCCAGTCTGAAAAGGTGAGTTTTGGTCAGTGTCTTGGTATATTTGTATTAGGTTAATGAATTTATAACTGTCCAGAATGTCCTAAAATAGTGCTGATTCAACCCCGAGCCCCTGACACAGTAACAGGATAAGAAGTGAAGAGGATGGATACACGGGTGGACATTTCCACCGGAGAACCCTGAGTCCAGTGCACAAAGTGAGATTGAGCTTTAAGGGTAGTTGATGGTGTATGTACAGCTGTCGTGTTATGTCACCTCCGTGCCATGACCAACGTATTAAAGATCAGCTGTTTTTAGATCACTAAGCAACAGTCGTGGAACAGCACTATGCAGCAAACACTGTTTTATATGGCTGTTGGCGTCACTGCTTTTAAATCCTAGTGAAGCCTCTGGAGAGGAACGTGTGTGTTTGTTGCACAGTTACCTCACCAGCCAGCACGGCCCATATTAATAAGAAACACCATCAGAGATACATTATTCATAGGGTACCATGTAGGAAATATTGTATAGGAGTCTATGATTTGATGTTTTATTCATGGTACCATAAGAAGATGGGGAGTGGTGTGTGGAATAAGAATTTATGGCTTTATTATTGAAGTACCATTTCTTTCATAAAGTCAGGGGTTGTTGTGATGAATGTCACCAATTTCAGACCAGTTTAACCCTCTCTGCAGCACCATGATGTCTCTCTTCTTAACAACAATAATAATAATACAAATAAATAAGTAAGAACAATTAAGATTCAAGACCAATTTAAAAGAAGATGTTGCTAATAACACTGCAACAATAAATAATATAAATAAATACCTATAAGATAAAGGAATACATAAAACATTATAAAAATAAATAAATAAATAAAGATTAAAGGACCAATTAAAACAATTAAAACATTTGAAAGAAACATCTGCAAATCTTAGCTAAATACCCAGCAGGAACACTTTTGTTTCCTTTATTTAATGCATTAGTGTCTAAAAGTAGTAAAATGCACTAAAAGGAGGAGAGACAAGAGGAGGGGCTTAAGGGATAACTGATGTGTGCATGCTCTATGAGCTCATATACCGGTACTTTTGCTCTCGAGAAGCAAGTATGACGAGTCATTTTTGACAGATACGGGTACTTTTGTGGCGTTTTGTCTTCATGCGCCACTGAGCAACTCTCATAGGAATGAACAAGACCCCGCCTCCAACGCTGGATAGATGAGAGCAACACATCCGGGTACTTTCCCTCTATGGAAAGGCCACACCCCTTTTTGGGGTGAAACACTCACTGTCAATTGAACGGCGGTAAATACAGATTCTGAAGTTTTCCCCTAATACATCAAAAAAGGTATAATACCGGGCCTATTTTTATCTACAAGGAGCCCAAATATGACAGGCAAACAATGAAACAATGTTATTGGAGTTAAATGATCGGCGTCAATTTATGGTTTAATTTAAATCAGTAGAGGATGGATGTCCGCAGAGTGGGAGGCAGCAGGCTAACACTTAAACTGTGATTTCAGAATTAGATCCTTTTCAGTCCTTTTTTCTAAGTGAAAGTAAAGAAAATCCTTACCCTGGGTTCATTCATTTGTGTTGTTAAATGTGCAATACACTGCACAGCAGCTTTTAGACATAATGAAACTATATTTTTCCACTTCTCGCTGATGCTTTGTTTTCACTGAAAAGAGGGCGGGGCTGTAATTTTGGCAGGAAGTGAAATAGCACTGCTTTCATCTATCCAGTTCTCTATTTACATCCATGGTACAGAATAGCGGGACTATTTCCTGGCCTGTTGCAGGTACTTCCTGGAGCCTCTGCTGGTTGACTGGAAATAGCCCTGTTTCCGGGCTTTATGCTAAGCTAAGCTAACCAGCTACTGATTCATATCTAATGAACAGATGTGAGAGTAGTATTGATCTTGTCATTCAATTCTTGGCAAGTGCTAATAAGCATTTTTCCCTAATATTGACAATTTCCTTGAATCAATATGGTGCCTGCCAGCTCATCAGTGTATGGTTGTAGAGAGAGGCTTCCAGGTGTGACTGTATACATATTAACACATTAGTAGGCTCCTGGTGTTAAAACTGAACATACTGATCACCACCCATAGGAAACATGTATTTTGTTGTTTCCTATAGAAAACACACTTCTATAAAACATGAACTGCTCAAACTAACCCGCCTGTTTGTGTGGTGTTGTGTAGTGCTGATGATATTTTATGCGTTTGTCTTTCCTCACTGCAGCTGGTTGTAACCTGCTGTTATCAGGGATTAGCTGTGGAGGGAATGAACCAGCAATTTATTTACAGCCTCTGTCTCTTATCTCTCTCCTCCTCTGAACGACTCTCTAAATCTCTTTTTATTTCAACTCAGTTTAGTTGTAGCAGTTAGTTGGTGGAACATTTAAAGCATTGCTGGAAAAGGTATCCTGATTCTTTGCCTGAGTAAAAGTACTAATACCACACTGTTAAAATACTCAATTTCAAGTAATAGAACTGCATCGAGAATGGTACCTAAGTTACTCATTTCTGAAAAAACTAAAAATGTATTAAATATTTTAAAGCAAAAGCAGCACATCTTCACATTTAAGAAGCTGGAACTGAAATATTATTTAACCAAAAACGTTATGGCAAAATTGCTACAAATGAATTATCTGTTAACCCACTCATCGTTTTATTTACCTAAATATAATGTTGGATTGTTTAATATATACCAAATAATCATATTTTCAAAGTGTTTCCCTAGTATTGTGTGTCAAAAGCTCAATTTATAAAGTGTGTGTGTGTGTGTGTGTGTGTGTGTGTGTGTGTGTGTGTGTGTGTGTGTGTGTGTGTGTGTGTGTGTGTGTGTGTCTCCCCCCTCTCTCTTTGTCCTTGCTCCTCACCATGACCTCTTCCTGTGACCCTGGTCTCTGCGTCCATATCAACCTTTGTCTGTCTTTGTGATTTTTCCCACAGTTTCGTGTGCCTCAGCCCCCCCACCCTCTCACCAAGGTGACGCAATCCAACCAGCCCTCCCAGCACTGGAGGAGGGACACACACATGCCCGACACACACCGTCTGCCCTGGGTAAATGCACACACACACACACACACACACACACACACACACACATATACGTATAAGTCAGTTAAAGGCCCTGACACACCAGGCCGAAATCGGCCGTCTTGCGTTGTCTGGCGACAACGGGTTCCTTGTCGCCCAAAGTCAATTTGGTGTGTCCCGAACCCTTGGCCGTGACACGCCTTATTTGGCCTTTCACGGTCGACACCCGGCCGATTCAACATGTTGAATCGGCCATTTGTCGGACACAAGCTATCGGGCCAAGAAACCACTCTGATCAGCTGTTCAG
>CALSBW010002031.1:90804-111574 GCA_943590975.1 Lindbergichthys nudifrons
GTGTGTGTGTGTGTGTGTGTGTGTGTGTGTGTGTGTGTGTGTGTGTGTGACTACAACAGGCCAGTGTTAAGAAGTGTCATGTCCTACGGCTGCTCTGTTGTTGGCTGGGTCTTTTCTACATGCTATGCTCTGAATTTAAATCATGTTTAGGAGCGGTGTGCAGGTCCTGTGCTGTGCAACATGATAACATGTGTATATACCCCCCCCCTCATCACATTTTGTATCCAAAGGCTCCTGAGAGCGGCTGTAAATGACTGTAACATAATAGTTTGATCTGTCCGTTTAAAGCCAAGACGTTTGTCCTCTCTGACCTCACAGTGGCACCAACAATAGTTGGATAACCAAATAACACACACGCTGTGTTTCCCCGCTGGTTCTTTAATTGTTAAATATAAGCATTGGATTTGTAGTGCTGCACAGAGTGATAATGACTGAGTTCACTCTGCTGAGGAATACAGAGGTAGAACGGCAGTGGAGGCTGGCTGTGAATAATAATAATGATAATAATAATTGTGTACGATTAAAGAAATGTCCTTGTTGTCTCGCAGTGAGGCTCAGATCTGCAGGGTAGAAACTCTATGTATTTTAGTCCTTAAAATAATGAAATGTCAAACAATTCTTTGTTTAAAAAAAAGAAAAATACTCCTTTGTATGATGACAGCTCCTCCTCCTGGCATATGTCTGTTGATGATATTGATTTGGATCCAAACTGTGTGTGTGAAGTGTTAATGAGAGAGTGTGTGATGGGTTGCATGGTCTCTTTGTCCTCTCTATTTCTCTGCTCACAGAGGCTATTTAAAAAAGTATCCGTGTTGCCGGGCGGGCTGTTTTAATGTTGTTTTTTTAATCAAATCAAGTTTTGTTTTAGTGTTAATGATGATGCTCTGTATCTCTTTGTATTCATGTGTCTTTTGGCAGATGAAAGGACTCTGGGCAACAACAACCATGAAGATTTTCTTATTTTTAGATTCTAATAATGTGTTTGAATAAAGTCAGGCTGCATTGATGTGCAGTCTTTACTCCAAACCCGCTTCCTTCTCCTTTGTTCGTCCTGGACACTTTGTGACAGCCGCTCTAATTACCTGCACGTGGTAATGTAAAGCTGTAGCTGCGGCTCAGGAAGCTGCTGCTCCTGGCCTTTGCATTCATGGAGAAGTAGCTGAGCTGTAATTGCTAAATAAATGTCTTTGAAGTCTCAGTAAATATGTATTTTTAAGCTTCTCTGAACTCTTATTGGGTCTTTAAAAATAAATGTTATACTCATGGGAAAGAGTCCCATTAACTTTGCTGATCACTGATTGGCAACAAATATGAAGTGTGGAGGTCATCTGACTTCATCTAGTGACATCATCAGGTCAACATTTTGGCTGCCTTTACACGGGAACGTTTGCGTTTATGCACAGTATGCGTTTTCAAAAAAGTCTTCCGTTCACACCATGGGCGTCGCAGCCATTATATGAGGGTGGGACAAGTCCCCCCCACCTTTTAAAATGATTAGTTTAGACCCCCCCACTTTTACTATGCGGAAAGTCCGTGAATCGGTCTATCCCATAGACTGTATATATAAATGGACGTAGTGTCCGTGACGTCACCCATAGGATTCTGCAGAGTTGCCGAGAAGCCCTTAGTAGGCGGAGTCGGCCACTAACGGCTCGACAGTAGCGTCAGAGTCTAACTCCCGCCTGCTACAGCCTGATCCAAATAAGGGCAAAGAGGCGGGACCTGCTGCCAACGGGCGTGAAGTTCCAGACCTAGCTCAGGCTAAGAAGCTAAGCTAACATGTCTGTGTTGGTAAATGTCATCTAGGTTGCACATTTCCTGCTGAAATACATGCATGGGCCTACCAAGTTACTGCGTGGCACTTTGGTTTTGATAAAACAGTGTAGTTCCACTATATAAACGTTACATTCATAATCAAACGAGACAATCTGCAAGATAAATAGCTATTTGTTGTTATTCTTAATGCTTGTCATTCACACGTTAAGAAAATAAAATAAGTACCGATACATAGCAGAACAATTGTGGCGATGTTCAGCTTAATAAGCCTTGTTCAACATCATTTATTTAGCTAATACTACAGCGGGCTGCAGGCGAACCAAGTCCGCGTTTCGCTGCATTCCTTGATCTCCAGTTATAACGCCGGACTCCCCCGCTGGCCGAAGCTAACGGAGCCGCAGGGACTAGCGCGTCCCGGCGGTTCCGTTAGCTTCGGCGGCGCGGACTCCGGCGGCCACCACTGGGATAATTGGGTCCCCTTTTAACATTTGCTCCCGTTTAGCATTATGGGCATCATAGCCATATACTATAAAAGTCTTACCCAAGGATGAATCATAAACTAAACTGTATATATATATATATATATATATATATATATACATACATGTATAAAGGGTTACGTCCTTAGCTGGCTAATAAGCTACATAACAAGCTAAGCTAACAAGCACACAAACACCTGCTAACGGGGTTAACATGTATAATATTATCATTTTACTCACCGAAAAAAGCTGAAAGTAGACTTCTTGGAACTTCTGTTAGTACATTCAAGCGCACAGCACGACATTTTAATTGTCTGGTATTTGTAACAATATTCCCTAAAAGGCACAATCACCACGAACACGGTCAAGTACAGTAACTACAACTAACTAACGTTGTTGCCTCTATGGTTGTAGCCTAGCAGAGTGGACAAGTTGCTGTTAGCTGACAGTGAGGCACGTACCTGTCACTCAATGTGACCACGCCCTAATTTATGCAAAAACTTTAAGACCTAATATAAATAAAAGGGTCGTGTTAGAAAACAATTCACTCACAGATCGATAATCATGAAGGTGGAATCTAACTATATTCATAATAATATTTATTGGATCCATGGTAGAAGCATGTTTTTTTAGGCTGTGAAATTGGGCATTTTAACATGGGGGTCAATGGAAATTGCTCCTTTCTGCAGTCAGCGCCTATCGGCCAATATATGAACTGCAGTTTGTGGCACTTCCGCATTGGCGTCCCGGCTCTTCCCCAGAGTTTGCCGCTTGGTCTATCCACTCGCCACTCTCTGTAGAGCGCTGTGTCAGTTCTTCATTATCAAATCCATTCCGCTTATTGTGAGAATGCCCAAATCAATGAAACTCCGTCCCATGTTTTCACTGCTACTTTGTACCAAGGCAGTTTCACCACCCGCCCACACCCCCTGTCAAATTGTCCCACCCACATTGAGGATGCTTCCTACGCCCATGGTTCACACGCATTCGATTCATTTAATGTGCCGAGAAGCCCTTAGTAGTCGGCCACTAACGGCTCGAAAGTGACGTCAGAGTCTAACTCCCGCCTGCTCCAGCCTGCTCCAAATAAGGGCAAAGAGGCGGAGGCGGGACCTGCTGCCTCCGAACTGGAAGTAAACAGAGCTAGCTCAGGCTAAGAAGCTAAGCTAACATGAAATACATGCATACCAAGTTACTGCATGGCACTTTGGTTTTGATAAAACAGTGTAGTTCCCCTATATAAACGTTACATTCATAATCAAACGAGACAATCTGCAAGAGAATTACCTATTTTTTGTTATTCTTAATGCTTGTCATCACGTTAATAAAATAAAAGAAGTACCGATACATAGCAGAACAATTGTGGCGATGTTCAGCTTAATAAGCCTTGTTCAACATAATTTATTTAGCTAATACTACAGCGGGCTGCAGGCGAACCAAGTCCGCGTTTCGCTGCATTCTCTGATCTCCAGTTATAACGCCGGACTCCACCGCCCGGAGCCAACGGAGCCGCAGGGGGCTCCGGGACGCCGGCTGGAGCTGGACGCCGGCTGGAACGGCTCCGTTAGCTCCGGCGGCCACCACTGGGATAATTGGGTCCCCTTTTAACATTTGCTCCCGTTTAGCATTATGGGCGTCATAGCCATATACTATAAAAGTCTTACCCAAGGCTGAATCATAAACTAAACTGTATATATATATATATACATGTATAAAGGGTTACGTCCTTAGCTGGCTAATAAGCTACATAACAAGCTAAGCTAACAAGCACACAAACACCTGCTAACGGGGTTAACATACATAATATTATCATTTTAGACTTCTTGGAAGTTCTGTTACTACATTCAAGCACACAGCACGACATTTTAATTGCCTGCTATTTGTAACAATATTCCCTAAAAGGCACAATCACCACGAACACGGCTAAAGGGTCAAGTACAGTAACTACAACTAACTAACGTTGTAGCCTAGCAGAGTGGACAAGTTGCTGTTAACTGACAGTGAGGCACGTACCTGTCCATCAAAGTAACCACGCCCTCATTTATGCAAAAACTTTAAGACCTAATATAAATAAAAGGGTCTCGTTAGAAAACAATTCACTCACAGATTCATAATCATGAAGGTGGAATCTAACTATATCCATAATAATATTTATTGCATCCAGGGGTAGAAACATGTTTTTTTCTGCTGTAAAATTGGGCATTTTAACATGGGGGTCTATGGAAATTGCTCCTTTCTTCAGTCATCGCCTATCGGCCAATATATAAACTGCAGTTTGTGGCACTTCCATATTGGCGTCCCGGCTCTTCCCCATGGATGTATAATAAGAACTGGATACAGCGTGGGAGGCGGGGCCTCATTCATTCCTATGAGAGTTGCTCATTCGCGCATGATGATAAAATGGCCCAACTTTTGAGAGAGCGAAACGTCACAGATTACCCGGCATGCCTGAGAAGTACCCGTATGTGCGCTCATAGCGCATGCGCAACTTTAACTATGCCCCCCAAAATGCTCGTTCACATCAAGCACGTCAATTTGCGTACACGTAACAGCACCGCACGTTCATGACAGCATGGTAATGGTTTGTTATGATAGATTTGATATTAACGAGGCGGCAGTTAGCAGCTAGCGGTTAGCTAGTAATTATGCTAATTTACACATCAGTCGTTATGTACTTTTATATTACGCTGTAACAGGATCTAGTGATATCCAAGCAACAGAGCTTCATTTAGCATGAAAGAATTATTGCACTGTATATATATATATATATATATATATATACAGTGCAATAAGAAGCTACAGGGACGTTAATCTACGTCGGTAATATTAACTTTATTTAATACAACATTTACGGTACAAGATTTAATCATACAGCCCATGTAGTATAATATTTTACAAATGATGAATTACAGCAAACATGTGCAATATATCCATTATTACAGCTCCGTGGGCTGGCAGTAAGGCGATATGGGTCCGTTCTTATTGTGCATCCATGGGTAAAGATAAACGCATGTAGTGCTGAACACGTAACATGAACGTGCCGGGCGGCGCGGTCCCGTGGGTTAGATGCGCGTTCATAATGCAGAGGGAAATAACTCGCAGAATAACGTTATTAGCACATTTGTACAACTTGAGGAACGAATGTTTTTAATAAGGGCTATACAAGTGTTCATACTGGGTAGTTTATTTAGTTTAAAAAAAAGTATCCAACGATTTACAGACCACTCTTTCCCCATGTAAGTCAATGGGAAAAAGTGTTTCCGGGCCTGGCAACCAAACGGAAGTGTAGTACCGTCGTTTGGCCAGCACAAATATTTTCATCTGAGCACTTCCTGGGGGCTTGCTCTTCCCCAGAGTTTGACGCTTGGTCTGTTCACACGAGACCGCTCGACCGGCTGGAAACACTGTAGTACATATGCCAGGCCTGTAAGTGTCGCTGCTGCCGCCACAAAATACACAAAAAGCAGCGAAGAAGACCCCGGAGCATGGTTGCCATGGTTGCCCTTCTGTTTATGCCCCGCGGTGGATTTAGCAACATGTAGTAGTTCATGTAATTCTCCATGTCCACTTGTTGCTGATGGTTGTGGTAGAGGAGCTGTAGATTTTGCACTAACATCTGTAGCGTGGTCGAGCTGTAGATTTTGTACTAACATCTGTAGCATGGTCAGTAGCAGTAGCACTAGCAGTAGCTACTGACAGTAGCTAGTGACCATGCTACAGCAGTGAGCAGCAGAGGTGGGGAGAGGCGGGGCTATGGCTTCATCTATCGGGAAATGATCGTATAGAGGCGATTACACGGAGCCGTTTGACCCCCCAGAGCGTTCCGTTTGCAGATCTATCCACCTTGGGACCCGTTATCATTTGTGGGGTCCGTTTCTATCGTTTTGTTACGGCCTCGTGTAAATGAAAGGGCTATACGCAAGAGAAACTATGCGGATACAACCCGTTTCGTTCTCGTGTAAAGGGGGTCTTAATATCATCTCTTTCTTTGGTGTGTGACCAAACACCTGGAACCTCTAAGCAACAGAATGTGAGTTGGTCATGAGTACATCAGTAGGTTTGGTGAATAGAGGCTTTGCAACATTTCCTTACACGTTGCTGTGATCTGGCATCAAACCAATAAAACAAGTAGATGTTATAAATATCAAAATGGAGAGAGCTTTATTACTTTTAATTGTCCTTTCATGTCGGCTGGTATCGGCCATGTTTCATACCAATAAATCCAAGAGCAAGAACATGTGGGTTAAACTACCCAAAATTCTGCAGAAATATTCCCATCACCTTTCTCAAAAAGTCAAAAACCACCAGCTTTTTGTGCAATTGAAAATGTTTCATATTCTTTCCTTTTCCAACAGCTTTTATAATGCAATACTTCCAAATGCTCATAAAAACACATGTTAAAAGAAGCCCAGCTCTTTGATAAAGCCGCTGTAAAGAACCTGATCAGAGAAGAGCAGAACACAGAGCAGCTGGCTACTAGCTGACGGAGCTTTGAGTGTGGAAATGAGAGAATAAAGTGTCGCTAACAGGCTCCCTGTAAAGAATCACTCGGTGGTGATGTGTCCAACATGGTGACGGTGTTCAGCTGCTGGAGAAGTTCTGCCTTCATGTGTTCCTCCAACAGATCCATGCTGCTTCACTGAGGACTTTGAATGTAATAGGAGGCTCGGGGAGTAATAGATTACATGTAATGGGATTACATCAACAGGATACCAAAACAAAAGTAACTGTATTCCCTTAATGTTACATTTCTAAAAACAGGGATTACTTGCAGGATTACAGTGTATCAATAAAGATGGATACAATACAGGAAGATGTACTGCTGGAACCTTCTTTAGCCTTCTTTCATTCTTCTTTATTTTAAATATATTTTTTATGCAGTAGGGGGACATCTGATTTATTAAAACGAAAATACAGTTTCTTGTCATTAATATAACAACTAAAACTCTTTGTGCATGCTCTTCTATTCTGTAAGTCTAGCCTGAATTTAAGAGGACACATTTCTGGTCCTGAATATCTTGCTTTCTGCTTTTCTAAGGTTACGTTGTTCTGTTGTCTGGCTTTGTACACTATAAACATCTTATTGTTATTTATGTCTCTTGTATTTATTTGCATTGCATTTGATATTAAGGTCATCCATGAGTAAAAGAAAGTAATCAGGTTACTTTTGTATTGTGATACTCAGATACATCAGCTACACCTGCTGCGTCATGAAGAGTAGTGACTGTCACAGGGGGGGGGCGCGATCAGAGTTTTACCTTACATTCCTGGTGTGTGCTTGTGTGTGCGTGTGTGTGTGTGTGTGTGTGTGTGTGTGTGTGTGTGTGTGTGTGTGTGTGTGTGAGAGAGTGGGGGGGGGGGGGGGGGGGGTGGTCAGAGCCCAGTAGGCATTTCACACACAGGCCTGGGGAGCATCACAACACACAGGTGTCAGGGACATCAGTCATATCTCCTCTTTCATGCATGTAGGTTTAACTCTCTGTCAAAAAAGAGTTCCATACTTTAAGTACATCAGGATCCAACAACGCAGCCATGTGCTGATTATCCCTACTGTTAATTCAACTTTAATCCCAAAGCGTTCCTGAAAAACCTAAAGTTTGACTAAATATGGCACTTGTTAAGAGACGGCTGTATGCATTCAACACTTTCATATACTGAGAATCATACCAAATGTCTAAATTCTGTTCTGTGTCTTGAGCAAAGTAAGTCTTTCTGTAAAATAGCATGTTCCTGCAGATTAGGTTCTGCTTTATTTGCATTTTGTGTCCAGAAAGGGCCCTTTCCTTCTGAACAAAGCTCTGGTTCCTCAGTAAGAACACACTGCCCCCTAGCGGCCTCCGGAGGGAGCTGCAGCTGCACTGGAACACCGCATCAATCTCACTGTAGATCATTGAAACACATGAAATCAGGATCAGAAGTCCTTTATCAGCCCCATTAACAGTGTTACAGCAAAACTACAATAGCAGGTAAAACATGAAGACATGAAATAATCAAAAAGTAAAAATACAAATAAAGAGGAATATGTACACAACCATGGCTAAAAATTAGTAGCAGTAATTTCAGTAAACTAAGTTACATAGCTGGCTATTGAAGTATTGTGACTTTAAAAGAATATAATTTGGGACATTTATAAAAATAAGGATTAATGATGTGAAATATAATCAAGTGTTAAATCAGACTGTAGTTCCACCTGGAGTAAATTCACAAGCTACCCTGCAGTATACAAAGTCATTCAAACTAGCTGCACCTTTACCAGCTTTGAGAACACTTTAATTATCAATCATTGTAAAAAATATCATTTACATTATTCTGAAATGGACCAATCTGCACAATGACTACTTTACTTTTGGTACTTTAAGTACATTTTGAAGCTTATACTTTTGTACTTTTACTTGAGTAACATTTTAATTGCAGGACTTTTACTGTAACAGAGTATTCCTACACTCTGGTACTTCGACTTTTACTGAAGTACAAGATCTGAGTACTTCTCCCACCTCTGAGGATTCAGGTAGAGACCAGAGGCCTGTACTACGAAGCCGGATTTTCGCTTAGCGAGCTAACTTCAGGGAAAACTCTGCATGGGTTTCCGGTCCTACAACGCTGGTTCACTTCTTAGCGGGCTAGATCTCCATGGTAATTTATGCTGAATGGCTAGCCTGGTCCGGAGCAGGTTAGGTTCTAGGATAATATGGGATTAGTTTTGTTTCATAAAGATAAAGCAACACTTTCTCAGAATCATGCAAAACTAAGAGTTTAAGAGAAAAAAAAACTGAGTCAAGCAAAATACATTTAATTTCAACAATAAAACTATAAGTTGCAAACAAATCATTTGTGTAATCATGTAAACTATAAGTATTTTTTCTTTGTTTTAACATATCTTTTTGATTGCAGTTCTCTTTGGTTATTTCTCAATGATCAGACTTTTGCTCTGGCTGCAGCTCTCTCGTTTGCGCTCCCTCATTTTTTGTTTTTGATTTTGACACAAACGTCCCAGGTGGGCGGGACTTTCAAGGGTGCGTCCCCATTGGCTACTCAGTTTTTGAGTGACAGCCCAGTCCTCCAGCGATTGTACAGTGCAGGCAGCTGCGGTGCGGTAGCTGAGCATGGATAGAACACCCCCAGAAGAACCAGCATTTCAATGATTATAATACTACAAGTGAAAATATATGTAAGTATTGATCATTTGTGTTGTTTGTGCTGTACTATACGGTCTGTTTCTATTTGTGTTAGTTAAGTGAGAAGTAAATAAAAGCTGTGCTATGAAAGTTAGCTTTTGCTACCTTTAGATCCATAACAATGCAAGCTAAGTAGCCTAACAGTTAGCTACATAGCTAGCAGTGAGTGAGCGTTCAGACACCGGCGCACACACTCAAACGGACTCGTGTGCCCGACTCTACCAACAGGCTTTCATGATTCTGTTTAGATATGCAAGTATAAACCATGATAGCTTATTTTATTAACACGCTAATTTGATATGAAAATCAATGGAGGCTGAGTTAACTTTGTAGGAAAACCTACCGTCTATGATGCCCCTGAGCTGTGTTTTATTTGTTAACTTCATATTTTTCATTTCCTAAAACATTTATTTTCCTCTCATATTAACAGTGGATCATTGAGACAGCGTGGTGTCCAGAGTCTTATCCCGTTTTCCCACTTCCTCTGAGGGGACAGCACGGAGGGGGGGCATGAAGAAAGACCTGCACCAGCTTCATCCACGCCGGCGTTGCTGTTATCACTGGCTAGTGTCATTTCATTTGACCAAATATCTTTACATATACATTTAATAGATTTTATTATTATCCACCTTTTTGTTTTATGTCCTTTTATTTAAAACATTCTTTGAGACTACATCTTCTGGTTCAAATTTCAATAAATGTAATTTGTATAATCACTCTTTTGTCTTTATTCTACATAGAAATGTTAGAGATTCCATTAAAATCTGTTGATTATTCCTATCTTCCTCAGGCTAGGAATAGTATGTTGAGTTGTTAATGCTAAATGTATCATTTTCTCACAGGATATACAGTAGAATGAGATGTATCCATTGTGTATGAATGCTTCAGCTCTTCAGACCAACATAGTAAGATGTGAGCATGTTCCTAATTGTGTTGGTATGCAGCCTAAGTCTGGTCTGTTTAATAAAGCAAATCTGCCACTTTTATATTGTAGAATTTGTTCAATTAAAGCAGTCTTTAATTGTTTGTCCTAAACAGCAATATATGCTTTTGAAATGTAAAATATCTTTGAAAAAATAACAGTATACAGTTTATATTGTGTATCACCTTTAGCTTGAAAATACATAGATGTGTTTTTTATCTATAAAATAAATAGACAGACAGATAGACACTTTATCAATCTCAAATTGGGAAACTATTTAACAGCAGCAGTGTGTTCAGGTATTAAAATATTTAAAGTTGGAATAAGGTATAAACTACACAACACAAGTATAATGCACAGCAATCCATAAGATAAGTCCGATATGTTCATGACAAATCCCCAGGAGGCACCGACACTAACGTGGCCGAGTGGACTCCGGAGTTTGCTGCATGAGTTGCACTGTATGATCTGTGGTGTAGTGGGCTGTCACTCAAAAACTGAGTAGCCAATGGGGACGCACCCCTGAAAGTCCCGCCCACCTGGGATGTTTGTGTCAAAATCGAAAACAAAAAATGAGGGAGCGCAAGCGAGAAGAGCTGCAGCGAGAGCAAAAGTCTGATCATTGAGAAAGAAGCAAAGAGAACTGCAAAGAAAAACCTATGTTAAAACAAAGAAAAAATACTTATAGTTTACATGATTACACAAATGATTTGTTTGCAACTTATAGTTTTATTTTTGAAATTAAATTTATTTTGCTTGACTCAGTTTTTTTCTTCTTTTAAACTCTTAGTTTTGCTTGATTCTGAGAAAGTGTTGCTTTATCTTTATGAAACAAAACTAATCCCATAGAATAAGAGATCAACTCAGTGAAAGCACCGCCTGCTGACCAATCAGAGCTCCATGTGCGGAGTTTAAAGCTATCAAGTCATATTACAGGATAGAGGAAATACAGAAAAACTGCCGTTGCAGGAAAGACGGCCGGCAAAAATCAACTGACTGTGTGAACGTGAAAATTAATAGAATATCCCCTCCCATCTTCAGAGCAATCTGACTATTATAACATTAGCGTTAAGAAAGCTTACTTAGATATCTGCCACAACATAAGTAACCGGATCAAAGTAACATTAAGTACAGTCCGCGGCACAGTGAGTGCAGACGTCGATGTGTGTCCCATATCATTCATATCACATATCACATCATAATGTATCATATATTTCCTTATCTGAGTCAGCTTCTTGAGCCGTATCTGGCCGTGCAACACTCACAGTGTCACATACTGTATGCAGAAGTATTATTTTAAGCAACACATTAAGTTGACGAAACACTCGAGTCAAATGTAATTAAAGTCAGATCCACTCGTGTCTTAGACGGGGCAGTGATATCATAAACCTGTTAATGTACGCATTCAAACACTTTTTCTTTTACCAGCAGTATTCACCTTGCAGCTGCAGCTATGTGGCTTTTATCCTGGATAAAGTGTTTAAGTCATGGATGTTTAAAGTTTAACGTCTTCATATTTGTCTAATATTATAGTTGACTTTTCATTCAGGAAGTATGATGCTGCGCTGTCAGTGCGCTTCTCCATGTTTGTGATTGGTCAAATGTTGCTAACCCCGCCCCTTTTATGTGAATGTGCACATAACTAGATAGGGCAAAGCTGGCTTGAGTTAACGAGTTGATAACCAGTGTCGTAGGACCGCTTAGCGAGAGCGCGTTTGTTTTGGATTAGGTAAACCGGGTAACTAAAAAATATCCAGGTTATGTTGAACCGGCTTCGTCGTACAGGCTAATCGAACCATCTAGTAGCTGGTTCCCTCCGCTGGTGAACACAGTGAGGCTTTAGCAGCTAAACAGACCTGTACCTCCCTCAGGAGGAGACCAAACCAGAGTTGATAGAGAGTGGACATCTATCAGTTCTGGTTTAATGCCATCTTCTGATCAATACATGATTGATCATTCGTTGTCTAGACTACTTTGGATTAGAAAGCTGTTGGATAGGTATGGCACAAACAGGAAGAGGATGTTGTTCTTTTGCTAGCACAGTAACAAGAAACAACAAGGCTTCTGGGAAACGCGATTCTCTGAGAATTAGCAGCACCACTGATACCATGGTGAGAAATCTGCTCCATGATCTACTCCAGTCTTGGCAGGGACAAACATGGATTTGAAAAGCATCCACTGATGTGGATCAGATCGGGGCCTCAGCAGAGGAACAGCTCTCTGGTGGAGATGCTCAGACGCTGGAGGTTCAGTGATGTAGAGCGGCCTGCCTGCAGAAGCACTTAGAGGTTGCCAGTGTGACCAGTGAAACCCAACACACTGCTAAAAGCTGTCCTAATGCCAGAAGTGAAACTCAACCCGCAGTGACATATCAACGCCAGGCAACGCCACGGCAACTCCACGGCAACGCCCTTGCAACCATCTGCAGTCGCCCTGAGGTCAGAGTCACCTCTGTCACCGTTCAGGTTCATGAGCCGCCTTATCACTGACGCCCGAATGCACCTGTATCCCACTGCTGGTTTACTTTCAGCACTTTATAACTATATATATTATTATATATGGTACTAATCGGACATTTACTCAAGTACTGTATGTAAGTACAATTTTGACATACTTGTACTTCACTTATTTCCATTTTATGGAACTAAATACTTCTACTCCACTTAATTTAAAATGGAAATAATGTAATTTGACTGCACTTCATTTATTAAACAGCTTTATAATTTTAAGAAAAAAGCTTCTCTAAAAATCAAACTGGTGGACTGGGTGCATTCACACCTAATAGTCCGCTTCTCTGGTGCGCACCAGACCACAGTTTGTTGCATTGTTTCATTTTTCAGAAGGTTCGGTTTGCGTTCAGACGGGCAAAACTCAAACGGACTATAAACTTTAAACACAAGTCATGTGCTCGGAAATGCTGTTCAACCATTGGTCAGACATTAAGGGGGTAAAAACGCAAATCCCGGCAATTTCTACCGGAGCCTCCGCCATGGAGCATCGGCACTTTCGGCTGGTTATCCTCATGCTGCTGTTAATCTGGAGATCAACAGACACTAGCGGCCCGCGCAAATGATATAATCAGACAACGTCCGTAAAAAAACATTATAACACATATAATGAGAGACGTTCTGCAGTAAGGAGGGGCGTTTCACCGACGACAGGTGTTCTTAATTTTATGTAGTTGACGGAGCATTTTTACTTTATACGACACTGTTCAACCAGGGTCGGCGTCATGTGGGGTCATTCGCGGGCCATGCCCCCCCAAATGAGTCACTGTGCCCCCCCAACGCAGGGCGGGCAAGCCTTGCCACTTTGCCGTTTTTTTGTTTTGTTAATCATATAAGTGAAAACGTTTCCACTAAAAAAAATGTGTGTGAAATAAATCAGAAATAAATAATACAAATATAAAACACAGCCTGAGGTGTGCTCACTGCTGCTCTCTGATTGGTGTGTTGCTTGACCAATGACCCCCGACCTTTGTTTTGTTATCATTACGTTGCTGTGTGTTTAGATGAAAGCCCAGTGGCAATCTGTCCATCTGTTATACTGATTACAGTAAAGCCATCGAAAATAATATGAAATACAGTACAGTACAAGTACTTCTGGATCTCTGTGTTTCATTCAAGCTCGGCTCTGTGTGTGTGTGGCACGAGCGCATTTTGTGAATGCGCGAGCGGTAATGTGGAATGTTGTTGTTAGCATCTGGTTAGCTAGCTATGCTAATGGGTATAAAGAGCTGTTTCTACACCAAGGTGGAGGAGAGTCCTCTCCTGTCAGACTGAGAGGATCTTATAACGTCAGCTCAGTGAGCTAAAGGACTCTCTCAGTGTTTAGATCGTTCACTTTAGTCTAAGTTATCTCAGTGGGTCTCAAACGGTTTGGTCACCATTTATGTAAACAAGTATTTGCGAGGAACACCTTTATATGATCATTTTAGTTATTAAAAAATAAGAGAATAAATGAAAAACAGGTATGAAATACTATAGGACAGTAACACAAGAATACAGTTTAAAAGGGGAGTGATTAGTAAAATATCCATAAAGAAAAAGTACATCATGTAGAATGATCGAGGGTCGAGTATGTTTCACGACTCAGGTTTATTGTACAGTAAGTCAAGACATTACAGTAGGCAGCAACATGACAACTGGCGGGCTTACTCTGAAGTAAAGCAGTCCTTCGCATGCCGTAAAGCATGTCGCAACACTGTCGTAAAAGCCTTAACTCAGTATGCATTGTATGCATATGTGACATCTCCCCTTTTTTTCTAGTTATTTAATTTTAAATAACTGTAAAGAGTTTTGACCGATTAGTCACAGCATCATCCTGTAATAGTAAACAACAGTCAAACTGTGATAACAAATGTTCATTCAGTCGTACTGACCAACCAAAAGTGTCCCATGAATACAGGTTAACTTCACAGATTATGTTAATAAAGATGGGTAACCAATACCTTCAGTTGTGCTGTAACAAAATAAAATTCAAGATGCAAGTTTTCTTTTCTAAACATTGCATCAGTAATATCACATTTGTACATAACATTCACGATAAACAGAACTCAAAATTCAGCAGACTCAGAGTCCACCTGTGTTTCCCTATTCATTTTCTCCCCCCCCCAAAGGCCATAGGTGTTTTTTTTTTCCTATTCACCCCCAGAGGTCATTGTGAAACACCCAAAACACTCCTGTCTACAAGTCCAACCTAGTGGCCGGCTTACTGACACGGCCAGACCTGGTCTGAACCCGTCCTGGTGTTGTTGTATGGGTTGTCACCTCACTTGGTTTCAGGGTAACAGTCTCTGGTGTGTTGGCGCTTACAGGCTGGGAAATCGCCACAGCACTCTCTGCTGGTGTTAGTGGGATGTGCTGTGCAGGTCGGGAAGTTGGTTCTGCCCGGAGATGAAGTCGGTTCCGCCGCAGCACTGCACCTCCTTGTGTGTTAATGAGGTAAGACCTCGGAGTAACACACTCTTTTGAGACGATTGCTGGTGTCTTCCAGGACTTCTCGTTGTCGAGCTTGGTGTAGACTGTGTCTCCTGGCTGTAGAGCTGGTAGATGCCTGGCACCATGTCGTCGGTTGTAATAAAAGGCTTGTTTTGCTTTCTCACTCGTGTCCTTTTGTTTGACAATCTGTCTGTTAGGCCGTAGATTTTTCTCGAGTGTCGGGAGTGTCGTTCTGATCTCTCTCCCCATTAGCAGTTCTGCTGGACTGACTCCTGTGGTAGTACAGGGAGTGGATCTATAGCACATAAGGGCTATCAGCGGATCTTCCTGACGAAGGATTCTCTTAGCGGTCTGTACTGCTCTTTCGGTATGACCGTTTCCTTGAGGATGGTGAGGACTAGACGTGATGTGTCTGAAGTCCAACCGCTGTGCCAGCTCCCGGAATTCTGCACTGGAGAATTGGGGACCATTGTCACTCACAACCTCTTCAGGAATTCCGAACCTAGCAAAGGTCGTTTTAAGTCTCTGGATGACAAGGGCAGTTGTCGTAGATGGTAGTTGTAGTATTTCCAGATACCGTGAATAGTAGTCTGAAATCACAAGGTAGTTGTGCTTGTTATGTTCGCAGAGGTCGAGAGCGATTCTTTTCCACGGACGATCAGGCAGTGGTGTGGAAATAAGCGGCTCCTTTTGTTGAGCCCGCTTCTGCTCCTGGCAGCTCTTGCATATGTTGACAATGTTCTTAATGTCTACAGAGCGCCCCGGCCACCAAACTGATGCATTCGCCCTTTCTCTGCATTTTGAGAGCCCCTGGTGTCCCTCATGTATTTTCTGCAAAATGTCTGCTCTCAGTGACCCCGGAACCACGATCCTGTTTCCTCGTATGACTAAGCCATCAGCTTCCGATAGCTCATTTTTCACTTTGGTGTAGTCCCTGATGTTCAGTGGAACATTACTACTGTATTCAGGCCATCCTGCCCTAATCAGCTTGATGACAGCCTGAAGCTCACTGTCGGCTGCTGTCTCTTTTCTGATATTCTCCATTCTCGTTGGAGATGCTGGGATGCCCTGTATCACTGTGGCTACATAGCATGCCACATCTTCTTGAGTGTCAGTCTCTTCCTTTGTGTGTGTCAGTGGGCTTCGGGACAGTGTGTCGGCGACAACAAGGGTCTTCCCAGGCACATGCTCTGCTAAAGGTTTGTACCTCATGAGCCTCATTAGTAGACGCTGACATCTCAAGGGGATGTTGTCTAGGCTTTGTTTGTTGATCAGTGGCACTAATGGCTTGTGGTCGGTCTCCAGCCTGAACTGATCCAAGCCACATAGATACTTGTCAAACTTCTCACAGGCCCATAGGCTAGCCAAGCACTCCTTTTCTATCTGGGCGTAGCGTGTCTCCGCTTCTGTGAGACGCCTCGAACAGTAGGCTACTGGCTTCCACTCCTCTTCATGGAGCTGGAGGAGGACCCCCCCCCAGGCCATAGCTACTGGCATCAGCAGACACCGCTGTGGCTTTAGCCACATCATAGAAGACAAGAACAGGTGCCGTGGTCAGCATCTTCTTAATGTTCTCAAAAGCTGACTGCTGTGAGTGACCCCAGGTCCAGATGTTCCTGCTCTTCAGAAGCTCGTACAGTGGTTGACCTATTGTGGAAAGGTTTGGAACGTACCTACCCAGGTAGTTCACCATGCCCAGGACTCTTTTCAGCTCATGGACGTTTCCTGGTGGAGCCAGCTGATGTATGGCTTCAACTTTATCAGGGTCAGGCCTGACTCCTGACTGGTCGATGAGATGTCCCAGAAAGCGTAGCTGGCTTTGTCTGAGGGAGCATTTATCTTTATTGAGTTTTAAGCCTGCTGACTCAACACGCTGTAGTACCTTCTCGAGTCTGGCGTCGTGCTGTTCTGTCGATGTCCCATAGACCAGGATATCGTCCATGAAGACTTCAAAGCCTTCCAGCCCCTGCAGAGTCTCTAGCATTTTCCGCTGGAAGATCTCAGGCGCACTGGAAATCCCGAAAGGTAACCTTTTGAAACAGTACCTGCCAAACGGTGTTATAAAGGTTGTTAATACAACAGCTGACTGGGTGCAGTGGGATTTGCCAGAACCCACTTGCAGCGTCGAGAGAGGAAAACACAGTTGCACCACTTAGCTTTGCAGTTATTTCATCAGAGGTAGGTAAGATGTAGCGCTCTCTTTTTACTGACTCATTTAGTCTTTTCAGGTCCACACAGATCCTGGCTTTGCCTGTGGTTTTCTTTAGAACTGGCACCATAGGAGCACACCATTCAGTTGGCTGTGTTACCTTCTCGATGACACCGTTCTTCTCCATCCTCTGCAGTTCCTCTTTTACCATCTGTAACATTGGGAAGGGCACACGTCGTGCTGTATGCACTGCATATGGTTGAGCCCCATCCTTTAATTGGATTTTAAGAGGTTCAGTTTTTAGTGTGCCGTGCTCACCATAGGCTTGAAGGTGTTCACTGGTTGTGAATTTCACTTCATCAACACGCCTCACCAGGTTCATCTCCACTGACAGATCCCGGCTGAGTAGGTTATTGACACTCTGGCCACGGACTACATATGCTTGAAATAGGTAGTTCTTTCCCTTGTAACTAACTGTAGCATTAAAGCGTCCCAGACACAACAGTTCACCTCCTGGGCTGTCTAATGGGATGTCAGCTGGTTTCAGTGTTTTTGGTGGAGTGAGTGTGTGAAATGCATCCTCACATAAGACGCTGACATCAGCTCCTGTGTCAATTTTAAATCCCATTGGAGTAGAATCCACCTGGAGCTGTACTGTCCACTGCTCTTTCTCCTCTGCACTGCACACTGAGCCTAAGAAAGAATGGGTCTGCTCAGCCTGTACAGTCCCTGCGACCTCATTCACTGATCTATTGCTGTTTCGGCACACTCTGGCCCAATGTCCTGTTTATTGCACTTGTGGCATGTAGCTTTAGCTGCAGGGCACCCTTCTTCCTTGCTATGCTGTGATTTCCCACATTTCCCCCCCATGTTCTGTCTTTTGACTTGCCTTGATGTTGTTGAGGTTTCCATTTGTTATTTTTTTCTTTGAATCTCACCTCCTGTACTGATCCCACTGTGTCTTCCTGCAGACTCACTTGTGCTGCGACCTCCTCTGACTGCCTGACGGTCCGTATCGTCAGTGCTAGTGTTAGGTCCGCCGTTAGCTGCAGCCTGCGCGAGAGCTCTCTGTCTCGTATCCCGACGACAATTCGGTCGCGGATATTCTCATCTCGGCTTGCGCCAAACTCACAGTGTTCTGATAGATCATACAGCGCTCGGATGAAACCCTCTGCCTTCTCCCCTGGCCGCTGGACACGCTGGTGGAAACATGCCCTCTCGTGAATAACGTTCCTCCTTGGGAAAAAGTACTCGTTGAACTTTCCCACCACAACGCTAAAGTCATCGCCGTCATCTTCTTCGGCAAAAGTGAACGACTTGAATATGTTTTCTGCCTCGTTGCCCATGGCATAAATCAGGCAGCTCACCTGCACTCTCCCGTCATCTTTGTCGAGTTTAGTAGCGAGTCTGTACCGCTCAAAGCGTTGCCTCCATTCTGGCCATTCAGTCGGCTTATCAAAAGAAAAGTTCGCTGGGGGATTAAACTTGGCCATTCCGTCGTCTATATTCCTTTACTTTGTCTTGTTTATTTCCTGTGACTCACCGGTCACTTCTGACACCATGTAGAATGATCGAGGGTCGAGTATGTTTCACGACTCAGGTTTATTGTACAGTAAGTCAAGACATTACAGTAGGCAGCAACATGACAACTGGCGGGCTTACTCTGAAGTAAAGCAGTCCTTCGTATGCCGTAAAGCATGTCGCAACACTGTCGTAACAGCCTTAACTCAGTATGCATTGTATGCATATGTGACACATCTGTTTACAGTTCTGTTTCATATGGGTGTTGAGAGATGTATCCATAGATCTCTTAATTTCACTTTCAAAGTGCACCAGATTGATGCATTTAACTTCAATATTAAAAAAAAAAATCTTCCCGGGGGAGCATGCCCCCAGACCCTCCTAGAGGAGGTTAGGTCCACCCCCCACCTAAAACATGTTCACATGGATAGGATACTAAATACATTTGCACTTTTTATATGGTGGCCTATGTCCATATGTTTCTGTTTTGGTGGTCGTGCCACAACCGTGCCTGTATGCACAAGTTATAGGTGCGCTATAAAATAGCACTACACCCCTGCAATGTGTGTGAAAACAAGAGACTTTACAGCATGTTTTTTAGGGCCCGAGCACGGAGCACTTGGACCCAACGGCGTCCTAGCACAAAGTGCGAGGAACCTATTGTTTTCCTATACGTATTCCTATTATTATTTTTCTGCTGGCGTTTCCTGTTTTTGAGGCCTTTAGGACGCTTACAAAGTTGTATAATTTTGCACGGACGCCAGGACTGGTGAAAACTACAATATTCTGGAGTCAATGGGTTAAATATTCCAACCTGCTCACTAGCGCCACTTATCAAAATCCCATTTCGGAATACATTTACAAAGTCGCACCGTAACTCTGAATGACCTGAGATTTTGCACACATATCCGGGTGGACCTGCTCTACAAATAATCCTCTTGAAACCCTAAGCTCCGCCTACATTCTTTTTAATTTAAATTAGCATAATGTTCAAAACAGTTAAATATTCACTTAAATTTCAATTTTCAGTTTTTCAACACCAAACTTCGTATACAGCATCGGTGGAGGGTCAGACACATTACCGTAGAAAATGAGCATGTTAGGACGATAAATATTGCCGCTGTCAATCAAAACGTACTCGCAAAAGGGCGGGGCTTAGAAAGAAATGCTCATAACTCATCAACAATGTATCCATATATCACAGATTTTGGTGGATAGGTTCAGTCTGTCTTGGGGAATAGGCACACAAAGCATTTTCATTTTGGACTATAAGGGGCGCCAAAAACACCACCAATTTATAACTCAAGAATGGATGGACGAATTATTATTTATTTTTTTACACATACTCTGGGGGTGACTACGAACTCAGATTTAAAGTGTGGCAACAAATTCAGAATGTGGGCGTGGCCTATACATTTCTTTTGAATTGCGATAGCATAAAATGAGCTTCGGACGCAAAACTTGGGACAAACGTCAGAGCCCACGACTTTTTCGAGAATGTAAAAATAAAAAACGTAATTTTTCAAAATAACTGCTCACTAGCGTCCCCTATTGTGTGGTAGTCACATATAGTTTCTCAGAACTTCACGAATTTTGGCACAGACATTCCTCATGGAATTGCGGACATATTTGTAAATAGTTTCCATTAGCCACGCCCCTCAGGAAGTTGGCCATTTTGAAATATGTGCGTTTTTCATGCATTTTAAGCACATTCTTGCGAACTCCTCCTAGGGGAATGATCGGAAAAATTCCAGTCCATGACAAGTTCAGCCCCTATCCAATATGATACTTAATTGTGGAGCACATTT
>CALSBW010002031.1:113890-126269 GCA_943590975.1 Lindbergichthys nudifrons
TCTCTCTCTCTCTCTCTCTCTCTCTCTCTCTCTCTCTCTCTCTCTCTCTCTCTCTCTCTCTCTCTCTCTCTCTCTCTCTCTCTGTCTCTCTCAGTCGACAGATCAGCCTCATGTCCAGATCTATTGAGTAGTTCTAGAGTTCTCAACTATATCACATGATCTTCGTCAGCAAATGGAGGAACTTGTGTTACCATTTTACCTTAAACATCTCCCAAACCACTTTGATGCTACACTGATAAGCAGGAGGATGATGCCTCTTTTGGTCCCACTCTCTGCCATGATTACCGGTTGTTCCCCGCAGTGACGTTAGTGAGCGGGTTGTACAGTCTCTGAGGGGAAGTGCATAACGCTAAAGCTTTGCAGTGCTTTACAAGTTTGTTTTGTTGAAACCGGTTCATATTTTAGGAAGAAATGTTTTCTGGCTTTCCTCTTTTGTCCTCCGGCTGCTCTGCCTCAACTCTCAGCAAGTTGCTAACGAAAGGCTAACCGCTAACTGCTGCTTTACCAATAGCTGCTGTACGCTAGTCTACCGCTACCTCCGTTAGCCGGCCTGCCAGCTTTCTGTTGTTTTGCTGGGTTAGAAAAGGTCACAAGCAATGTAAAAATAACATCAATGTAATCACATAATAATGTCTGAAATAATGACAGGGGTCTGTCTATAAGTGACAAATACAAGACCTTATATCCTGTTGCTCTGAGAGTTAACATTTTGTTAAGAAAACTCATAGGGATGAAGATCATGTGGCAGGATTGAAAGTATGTCAAAGTCTGTTTCTAGATAAAAAATGACCGTTGGAGCGTAAAAATAACAGCAAGGATTTTTACTCAAATGTATATCATGCTTTAAGTGCACATTATTCTTAGTCAGCTGAGCAACCATCTGCTTATGACGATCATGTATGGTTTTCTCACACGAAGGCCAACAATCAACTTTAAACAAAAAAATAACACAAATCATTTTTACTTTGTGTTGAAATATGTAATTATAAAAATAAACTACACCAAAAATCTGTTTAACATAAAAAAATTACAAAAAAAGAATTTCCAGCAGCAGTTCATACCATGAAGAACATAGTCTCTGCATCTGGTGTAAACCATGTTTAATGAGGAAGTGCTTTTTATACGATTCAGCCATTAAACACGGGTTGAGCTGCTAGCGTATTTTTCTCTCCAGTGCGGTGGGTGGTCGGCTGGTAGTCTTCTCAGGAAGAACCAGCCTCAGCTTCCTCCTGGGGGAGGCTCCCCCCTCCTCTGAGAGGTACTCCTGTTGCAGCAGTGCCTCAGCTGTGGAGGATCCGCTCTGAGCTGCAGAAACACCTGACACATCTGCTGCCTGCACGCTGCCTCCCAACAGGCCTGGAGCCCCTCCCCCAGCTGATATATGGACTGTAGAGCCACTGGGTCCACTTCCTGTCTGACCTTCAGTGTCTGACAGATTCTCCACAGTGGTCACTGGTGCAGGGGTAGTGTATGTGGACACACCATCCATGCTTGGAGGAGCCTTTGTGAGGCCCTGGTGGTCTCCTTCCCCAGTCTGAGAGCCTGGTCCTTGGCCTGGATCAGACTTCAGGCTTGCTACAAGAGAAGAATCTTCAGGGAGAAGCATGTTCTGTGAGGGCACAGGTGCAGGATTACCGGGTGGGTTTGCTGCTAAACTTGAGGCTAGTCCTGCAGACTGGGAGGGATGAAGAGGGGATATATGTGTTGCTAGCAAAGGGTTAGCAGGTACAGTGTTAGCTAAAAGAGAGGCAGCAGGAGCCATGAGGCCGACCCCGACTGCTCTGCTAAAGCTGTCCGAGGCACCATTGATGGCTATGCTAGTAGCAAGGGAAGGACCTGGGCCACCTGGGAAGTGTGGATTAGGTCCTGGGGCGGGGGTGTTGAGTAATATACTCCCAGCTTGCTGAGAGAGGCTGCTGCCAGTCAGGTTTGAGCCAGCTGTACCGAGCAGGGAGAGGTTGGTAGTGCGATCCCTGTCAGGGGCAGAGAGGGATAAGGGTTGCTGGAAGGAAGGCTGAGCACCCAGAACCAGTCCAGCTCCCTGAACACTGCCCCCCTGTGTGCTGTGTCCCGGTCCAGTGGCTGATTGTTCAGCAGCTCTGGGGCTGACTCCAGGTTGGGAGTTCTCCAAGTGTGTGTTCTCGTCCCGGTCTCCTTCTGTTCTCTGCTCCCCACCTTTTGTCTCTGTGCTTTTCTGTCCTTCTTCTCTTGCTTCCTCTTCCTCTCCGTCCTCTGTCAATCCTTTTGCCTTGGAGGATTTCTTCATTTTCTCACTGCTACCCTTTGTCTTCCCGGACCTTCCTTTCCCTTCCTTCTCCTCTCCTCTTTCTTTTCGATCCTGCCCTTTATCTTTACTCTTCTTTGAGCTGCTTCTCTCTGAGTGGCCCTGCTCAGTCTTCCTCTTCGGATGGACTTTGCTTTTCCGTAGCGGGTTCAAGTTTAGTTTAACCTTCAGTGAGCGACTTGATTTGTGTCTTCTTCTCTCTTTGTCTCTGGATCCCCTCTCATCTTCCTCCCTGTTGTGTTCGCTTCCTTGCTCTCGGCCTCTGGAACTCTGCAGGTCAAACGTTACATTTCTTGCTTCTCTTCTCAACTCTGTGTTCTTCATCCTGTCAAACTGGTGGTGGTGATTATTCCGACCCCTGTCGATCTGTCTGTACTGAGAAGGTAAGCTGTCAGACGGAGCAGAGTCTCTCATGCTGGGGGGAGTCCTTCCATGTCTCAGGTTCTGCTCCGGTGCTCTGTGCCTCCGGTGGCAGCTCTCGCAGGGGACAGCCTCAGGTCCTCTGCTCTTACCCTCCATGTCAGTCCTGTAACTTTCTGCCATTTCTCTGTTTATCCTATAAACAGCCAGGGCCTCGGGTCTCTGACTAAAGGCTTGTTTCTCTGGAACAAAGGAATGGTTGGTGTTGCCACGGGGGGGAAGCTTGTCCTTGCTTAATATTCCCTGCTGAGTCTCAAGTCTCCTCCTGTCTTCCTCTGTCAGTATCCTCATTCTCCTAATGTGTCCCTCCTCCTCTGTCTCCATCCCTGTGTTGATCCTGCCGTTCAACCGGGCTCTCATTGGGTTCTGACCCATCCCTCTCGGACCTTTGGTGCTGCAGTCCAGGCACAAAACATGTCCGTTCTCATCAGCTCTGGACCTAAACTGGCCACCATGGCCATCTGTCCTTGAATCCACCGTCATGGCCTTCCGGTCCCAGGGATGTCCTCTTTGTGCCTGCAGGAAGAGTTCCCTCTTGTTTTCACTAACATCTAGGTGATTCTCACGGTGATTCACCACTGAGTTGCTTTGCTCTTCTTTCTGTCTTTGACTTTCTTTCAATTTCTTCCTCAGAGACACTTGATAGCAGATCAGGACTACCAGCAGGGTCAAGCCAACTCCACCTGCAAAACAGAACAGGTAGGATTATAAACAGGGAAGTCTTTAACCAGTTGAGCCCCGAACCTGTTTTTCAGGCCTCGAAAATGACATTCCCAGAACAAGTGACTATATCTTCCCTTCTAAAAGGGGTAAATTAATCATCTTTTTTCTCAAAGCAATGATAAACCTGTGAGTTGGATGTAGAAGAGTCAGAATCAATATAGATTTTTTTATTTTAAAGTAAATTCAGATTGAACATAGTAAAACATTTTAAATTATAGTGTCCGTCCAAAAAAAAAAACATTACTTATATTGAAAACCACCCTTGAATGATGGGATAGTAGACTAAAAGCTTTAGGAATCCAAACTATAACATATAATAAGTACCCTGTATCAAGATTGATGCAAAACAAGTTACATTTGACCTTTTTAGAGAGGTTTAGCAAACAAACAAACACTTCTGGGGTCATTTGGGTGCATTTTCCATATCTCTGGCCCCCCTCGTTCGATTTTAACGATTGAAACCTCTTTTTAACCGTTAGAGCCAATAGAATCGAGGGGAAGTTCCTAAAAATCCATCTAAACATTACCCGTTGGTGAATGAGTGATGCGCAGCCAGAATGCCCAAAACCGGAAGCTGTCATACACTCTGGTAGCTATCATAGCAGCTATATATGAAAACTCTATTATTGACATAAATATGAAGATGGATTATCAGTAATCATTTCAGACACATTGGATTAACCTATGGATTAACCATCAGCAGCGTTTTTATCGTTTTAATGCCATTGAACACAACTTTTGATCAGAAACAGCAAAAGATAAGACAATGTCCCGTGTTTGCTCCATAAAGCTACGTTGTGTGATGTCTGGGTTTTCTTCCCCTGTCGCGAGTTCTGATCGCTCAGTGATGATACTTATATTTCTGGAATATGTGGAATCTCAGCTTGCTAATCGATATCTTGTTTGTGCAGATCCGATAAGTAATAAGGGTATTTTCCATGAGTTCTGTGCTAAGTGCGTTAGCATTTTTTCGCTCAGGGCTAATTCAGAGCCTTTGTTATTACTCTTGTGTTTTGTTTAGCTAAAAATGGTTAATATTGTCTGATAGCTGAGTTTCTTCCCGTTAAGTGGGTATGACACATTCATAGTTTGTTAAATGTTAACAAGTATTCATATTCATCTTCACACATTCTACATAATGCTGCTGTTAAGCATGTTTTACATAACACATTGATTGAGATCATATCCAGGCCACTGAGTTCTGAAGATGTCTTGTAAGAGCAGCATTTGTTACGACATCATCATCAAAATGATATCATATGAATGCAATTTGAACAGTGAGTAGTCATTCTCTTAAATATCAAGTAATTGATTCCAAAAGGGGCAAAACTAGCAAGATAGCAAGCTAGTTTGTGGTTAGCAGGTAAGCTAGCTCAGCATGCTTCTCTTCTGTTGTGACTGTGTTTACTTCCCATGTAAAGTTAGGCTTTCCAGAGCCGTGTTGCTACCAAAAAAGCAATGTAACAGTTATACATAACAACTAGCAACTTAACGGTACGTCCACACGGCAGCGTTGCGTGGTTCAATGGAGACGCTTCCCATTCACTTTGAATGGGGTGACGTCACGCTTTGCCGAACTGCATTGTGGTTCCGTAGCGTCGCTTTGCCTCCGTTGCTCGCTTCGAAAGTTGAGAAAAGTTCAACTTTTCAAGCGTTGACGGAAGCGCCAGCCAATCAAATCATATGCCAGTACAAGCTCTAGCCAATCAAACCGCGTGCTTGTGTGTCCGGGGCGGGAGATTAATGTGATTGGTTGTTGGTCACACGCCAGACACGCCCACCGGCAAGCTTCAACGCGACGCTGCCGTGTGGACGTACCGTAAGGCATTCGCTATCACCCAGATGTCATGTGTATGTAATTGCACACATCACTTTCTGGCTAATGGGTGGAGGCCTAAATATGGAAGCTGCAGGTTTGTGAACTAGCTTTGCTCACAGGGTCACTTTTTGTGCAATTAAACATAAATAACATTAAATAGATATAGCCATAGCAACATATGCAGAAAATAAAAATAATAAACTTTGATTGAAAAATAAATAGGTTATTAGGGGGGATTTGTTATAATTTTGTATATTAATATATTACAATCATTATATTAATGATTGTATGTATATGAATCATGTTTCTTACATATAAAATCATGTCAATTAAATTAGGTCAAACTAAACAAACTATCTGTTAAGTAGTAAGTAAGTGGCAAGTCACAACTGACTGAATGTTTATGAATTATTATAACACAGTATCAATGGTATCCACTGATCTCACATTGAGCAGATGAAATTGTGTCCGTTATTTTAACCCATTGGAACTGAGGACGTCGACTGTGTGTATTGTACTATAGGCTGCTGTATGTAACTCTGGTGTATAGTGGTGCAGTTGCCAAATCTTCAAAACATAAAGTACAACTTTTTTTTACTTTTTACATTTGTTGCATCTGTTTCTTTGAGCTGAAGAAACACTTGTCTTTGTTGTGAATCTAATGATCTTTAACTTTCTCTGATGAAATAGTGAGTGATATGTGGTCTCAGTGGTACCAGTGAAGCAGAGGACTGCAGTGATCGCCAGGTCTCGGGCATACAGTCGAGGTGTGACGCTGCCTCTCGCCTCCACCTGCACGGTGATGTTCTGATTGGACGGCACGCAGTTGGCTTCAGTCAGCTCCAGCACTGTGGTCACTGCCGGGTTGTCAGCGCTCACACACACCATCCGACGGCCATTATAGAGGGTCTGAGAGCCGCAGGTGGGAGGGGAGATGTCAGGGTAAAGCCAACCAGTGTTCTACCTATCATTTAAAGACAGATCCTTGAAATAAACTGAACCAGTATGCTGCAGACACTTTTTCTCCCACGCTGCTTTTGACAGTTTTGCAATACTGTATATATTTGTACTGTAGAAATATTATATCATATTTTTAAATTAATCAGTTTAGCAGTATAGCCCACTAAACTAGACTCAAACCCTTGACCATTATTTTTTGTATATTAACTGTTTATTTGATTTTTGATTTCTACCGCTAAATGTGTGTATATGTATATTTGTGTCTATGTATTTGTATATATATATATATATAAGTGGTGTAAGGCGTGTATGTATGTATATACATATGTATTTATTTCTTTTTATACATTTTTATTCTCTGGGATGGTGAGAAACTGAATTTCAATCCCCCTGTCTGTGTCACACAAATAGAGGAATTTAATCCTCCAGAATCAGAATCTGTTTTAAGTACTTTTACGTTTTTATCCAACATAATGCACCTTTAATATAATTGCATGTTTTTTTCCACCCAAGGCATACAGTAATATTTGCTTTAACAACATTTATTTTCCTTATTTCATTTATTTTAATGTTGTATTTGCTAAAACAGGAGAAGCAGCATTATACATGTGTAAGTGATGAAGAGGAGGCACCTTGTCAGGTTGTTGTATGAAGGTGGACAGGAAGGCAGCCAGCTCCAGCAGCTGACAGGAGCAGTTCCAGGTGTTCAGGTCCAGGTTGAGGTTGGTCAGCCAGCTGAGGTAGGAAAACGCCTCAGCAGGAGCGGAACTCAGACGGTTTCTGGACAGATCCAGATTCTGCAGGCTCCCCAACCCACCAAAGCTGCGATCAGGAGAGGACATACAGTATAGTGTGTTATATGATACAGTGTGCCCTACAATAGCATGTAAAGCGGCAGAAAGAAACATTTACTAACCTCTCTCGATGCAGATGATGTATCAAGTTATCTGACACATCCAGACTCTCCAGATCTTGGAGGTCATTCAGAGGAAATGATCCAGAGTCCAAACTGGTGAGCAGGTTTCCCTCCAGCTTCAGGCTCCTCAGGGCCCTGCTTCCTCTAAACCAGCCAGCGTGGAGCTTTACACCAACATATAATGTCACATTCTGACCTTGGTAAAATAATAACTTCTCATCCACTGGATCACCTGAACGCTTAAAATCACATATACAACCACCAGCTGAACAGAGCTTCTGATATACTCCCAGTTCATTATTTCCCTGAAGTGATACCCACCATGCTGATGAGGTTGTGGCCCAGGGCGAGGACCTCTAGTCGGGTTAGATTGGTCAGAGCCCCCCCCTGTAGGGCCTGACTGGTGAGCAGGTTGTGGTCCAGCAGTAAGGTGTGTAGCAGAGGCAGGTTCCTGAAGGACTGCTCCCCCAGAACTGAGATACGGTTATGACTCAGACCTGAAGGACACACAGAGATCTAAACGTGTAATAACTACGTTGGTCCACAAGTTGGGACGTAGTATTTCTACAAAAACGCCTCTGAAATTGTAGGATCCCTACGTTTTTTTTCACCTTTCATTTCCAATGGCTGGCGTCTATGTCACGTGATCTTCAACTTTCTCTCCGCAGAAATAAAAAAACATGGCCGACCTTCGTTTTATTCTCGGTAGAAAAGGCCTATTTTAAGGTTAGTTTGGCCATTAAAATGCATTTTGATGTCATTTGATGCGAGAAATATGAGTTGTAATTTCAGATTATGTGTGCAGTGGATGTACATGATCTTTAGTTTGCTAGTTATTACGAAGAATACTTCAGGAAATTGTGTAAATACAACAGTGTCGAGCCGTAAGGGCCCTCTAGGCCCTCTGTGAGGGCCTAAGATATTCTAAAAAATAATATTTAAAAACATTTAAAAAAGATATATTTTTTATAAATATATATATTTTTAATATTATTTTTGTTATATTTTTCATTAGTTTTACCGAAAAAAAACTTGATTTAATTGTATTTAAAATAACATTTCCAAAGAAATAAATCCTTCGAATCTGCCTGTTCAGTCTCTGTTGAATGTGAAGGGTTACATGAAAGAAGCTCGTCTGGCCCTCTCTGCGATTCACAGAGGGCCCGCTATAGTAACTGAACGAGAGAGTAATGTCAAATGACAGTACAATTGACCAATCATATCTTCCCTCTAAATGGGTGGGTTTTACTATCGCAGACTTTATGACAAGTTCCGCCCGCTGTGAAACTTTTCTTGTTTCCATAGCAACAACAACTTCCTGTCAACAGCGTGAACTCGCCTTCAAAATAAAAGCATGCCAAATTACACTTAAGACATACAACTGCAACGAAAGTAACAAACACAATGCAATATCATTTTCAATGTCAAAGAACACAAATTGGGTTCACAGGTGTTGTTTTGTGTGGTAGAGGGTCGCTGTCATTGATGCGTTTTGCACCCTGGGCCGTTGTTTTGATATTCCGCTGAAGTATACGCTGTGACGTAATAACTCTTTTTTTTTCTTTTTTTCAAGGGAATTGGTGGGGGTCAGAGGGCCTAGGTATAAAGCTCACGGCTCGCCACTGAAAAAACACAAGGAAAAGTCAGGAGTCGTGCTCCGCTCTGACTAGAAGGCCAGAGAGAAGAAGTGTGTTTTTAGTGTAGATTTAAAAACCCCTAGGGTCTGGGCCGACCTCACATGGAGGGGCAGAGTGTTCCAGAGCCTAGGGCCAGCTGCTGCGAAGGCTCGGTGCCCTCGGGTTTTAAGCCTGGTCTTGGGCACTACCAGCAGCAGCTGGTCAGCAGACCTTAAAGCTCTGGCTGGGGTGTAGCGCTGGAGGAGTTCAGCTATATAGGCCGGAGCCAGCCCATTTAGTGCTTTAAAAACAAATAAAAGGATTTTAAAATCAATTCTGAACCGAACTGGAAGCCATTGTAGTGAGGCCAGAATAGGGGTGATGTGGTCACGCTTTTTGTGGCCAGTCAGCAAACGTGCAGCTGCGTTTTGGACTAGCTGCAGGCGTTTCATTGAGGCCTGGTCCACACCCACATACAGAGCGTTGCAATAGTCCAGTCTCGAGGTTACAAAGGCGTTAATAACCCTTTCTAAGTCATTAAAAGATAAATACGACTTGGTTTTGGCCAAAAGTCTTATTTTAAAAAAGCAGGATTTGACTACGGTGCTGACCTGCTTGTCGAATTTAAAAGTGCTAGTGAAGGTCACTCCAAGGTTCATGACCGAGGGGAGGATGTTTTTTTTTAGAGAGCCCAGAATATCAACCGGAGAGGCAGGAGGTTGGGGTCCAAAAAAGATGACCTCAGTCTTGCTCTCGTTGAGGTTGAGAAAGTTTTTGCTCAGCCAGGATTTTATCTCTGTTAAGCAGTCCATCAACTGCTGTAGTGAGTGTTTGACATTTGCTTTGAGAGGCAGATAGATCTGTACATCGTCGGCGTAGCAGTGGAAGGGAATATTATGTTTTGTGAGAATTGAACCTAGGGACAGTATGTACAGTAGAAAAAGGATGGGGCCCAGAATCGAGCCTTGGGGAACCCCACAGGTAAGAGGGGCTTTGGCAGAGGAGAAGGCACCTAGCTGTACCGAGAAACAGATAGATAGGCTGTATTTACACCATAACACAATACGTCTCCTTGCAGTATCAACACTAATTCGGCTGACTTTTATATTTGATCCAATTGGTAGATAGGCTGTATTTACACCATAACGGTGCACAGCTGATAGAAAGGGACACCTACTGGTTAAAGCACGTTATTGAATTTTATTATTTGTATTATTATTAGATATCAATAGGATCCCTATAAAGTATATTCATTACTCGTTATTCTCTACTAATAGTTAATTAAAGACTGTATATAATGACTATTTTGCACATCCCTTTCAAGATTTCAAGATTTTCTAAGGTTTATTGACATATCATATTATACACAACTACGGTATAGTTATGCAATGAATGAAAAACTTGGGTCGCAGGTTCCTCAACAGTGCATTACAAGACATCAATATGTGTTTATACCTCCAGCAATGTTAACTATGTTGAAGCACTTATTTTAAAGTGGACCTATTATGCTATATTTGAATAATATAGTGTAGGACGATACCTATATAAGGCATATTTATACTTATTTTTTTTCAAAATACCAAACAGATCATGCATTTTAGCTATGCCTCATTTTGCTTAATTTGAAAAATGTTAGCTCTGTTTTTGCAAGGGTTGATTCTGTGAGCAACAGCACCATCTAGAGGCCTGGCATATGTACTACAGCGTCTCCAGCGCTTTCGAACGGCAATGGCCGTGGCTGTCTCCTACTGATTGGTGGAGTTGGCCCAATAGCCGTAGCGCCACTATCCTGACGTCAGGACAGTGTTCAAATCTGGATCAGTTTTTATCAGATCCGTTGCAGCCCCTTTTTTAGAGATTTGGGTATGGAGGAAAATAGAGAGGGTTGTGTTTTCTGACACTTGGTGAGTTCCCTGGAACACCGGGGACACATATTCATGTATAAAAGACGTACAAAAGTGCATTTTGCATGATAGGTCCCCTTTAACTGATATTATACATATGTATTACTCTTATAAGATGTATGTAGATAGTATAAGAAATGTGCAGAATATGACAGTTTAATGGTGGAGGTATACACACATATTGATAGATGTCTTGTAATGCACTGTTGAAGAACCTGTGACCCAAGTTTTTCATTCATTGCATAACTACACCGTAGTTGTGTATAATATGATATGTCAATAAACCTTAGGAAATCTTGAAAGGCATGTGCAAAAAACTATTAGTAGAGAATAACGAGTAATGAATATACTTTATAGGGATCCTATTGATATCTAATAATAATACAAATAATAAAATTCAATAACGTGCTTTAACCAGTAGGTGTCCCTTTCTATCAGCTGTGCACCGTTATGGTGTAAATACAGCCTATCTACCAATTGGATCAAATATAAAAGTCAGCCGAATTAGTGTTGATACTGCAAGGAGACGTATTGTTGTTTAACTGCTGATATATTTATGATCCACGTCACGTTTTCAGTTTTGGCGGCAGTTCTTCCTGTTTTCAGATAATAAACACCATTTCCCAACGTGCATTGCGGCTAAACCGTCCAATCACCGAGCTGAGGATCTTGCATACGTCTGTTTCCGGTGTTTATGACGATGTGAGATGTGTGAGATGTGAGACTGGGTTGGAGAATTGCACAGGGGAAAATAACGTATCTATGCCGCGGATTTTGTTCAACTAATACGTTTGCGCTGTGGACCAACACTATAAATTGACGGGGAAGGGGGTAGCAATAAAGATAACACCATTAAACAGTTACACAACATAACAGACATAATATCGATAGCAGCGTCCCTAGCAACCACCTTGGTAACAATGAAAACGTTGTATTTACACAATTTCCTGAAGTATTCTTCGTAATAACTAGTAAACTAAAGATCATGTACATCCACTGCACACATCATCTGAAATAACAACTCATATTTCTCGCATCAAATGACATCAAAACGCATTTTAATGGCCAAACTAACCTTAAAATAGGCATTTTCTACAGAGAATAAAACGAAGGTCGGCCATGTTTTTTTATTTCTGCGGAGAGAAAGTTGAAGATCACGTGACATAGACGCCAGCCATTGGAAATGAATGGTGAATTTCAGAGGCGTTTTTGTAGAAATACTACGTCCCAAGTTGTGGACCAACGTAGTTATTACACGTTTAGATGTGAGACTGGGTTGGATATGCAGTGTTCATACTTAGATTTTAAAGCTAATTTGCGTGAGATTGCATTGGCAAACTGTTGCTATCCAATGTTTCTCTTCCTAAAGATAATAACTAAAATGCAAACATCTACATGTGCAAATACACACACATGTACACACTCACAGACAAACGTACAGTACTGACCTATGACTGAGACGTTGCTGAGGTCAGACAGAGAGGCAGGCTGTACCGAGGAGATGGAGCCCTCCATCAGCAGCAGAGCCTTGGTGGTGTCGGCAGCGCCTGAACACACACAGTGAACACACACAGTGAACACACACAGTGAACACACAGTGAACACACACAGTGAACACACAGTGAACACACACAGAGAACACACACAGTGAACACACACAGTGAACACACACAGTGAACACACACAGTGAACACACAGTGAACACACACAGTGAACACACACAGTGAACACACAGTG
>CALSBW010002031.1:127893-139999 GCA_943590975.1 Lindbergichthys nudifrons
GTGTGTGTGTGTGTGTGTGTGTGTGTGTGTGTGTGTGTGTGTGTTGTCCCCAGAGATGCTGGCTGGTGGTCACAGACAGACGCTGCAGCAGAGTGAGGCCTCTCATGTTTCTGAAGCTCTTCTGCTAACGGACAGTGAGCTGTTACAGTTTTTTGTTAGCCTCTTTGTCATCATTGTGTGGTTCTTTTAGACATTTTCACACGTTTTGATTATAATCAGTCCATTGAATGTCTGTTACCAATTAAATGGTTCTGATGGGGGGCAATGGACCCACCTACCTGTGACACTTCACGGCGGTACATTGTAACACATGCTGAATGCTGTGACACAACAGCTTAATTTAGGTTCAGGACACAAAATAGCAGGGCAGGGGTGAGGACGAGATCAGGGGGTACGTGTGGACAGATGAACGCTGTTGCCCAGGTTTACATGACTCGGCACGCTGGGTACATGATGTCTTGTGTCAGGTAATAAACTACTGATTACCCAACACCATTTCATCAGCCTGTCTTTCACTGAAGCACGTTAGAGGCCCTTACCAGTGCCCTGCACAAGACTGTGTACACATCACATTTCTCTTTTGGTATTAGATATAAAATACATATCAAATCAAGTCATGAACCTATTAGGAACTTTAACCTCAATTTGTGAATCAAATTCCTTGAACCTTCCTGTTCAGTGGTTCCCAGCGTTGACTAAATATTTTCATGAGACGGTTCAAATACTTCAATAGAAGAGCAAACATACATACATATATATATATATATATATATATATATATATGTATGTTTGCTTATATATATATATATATATATATATACTGTATATATATATACTGTATATATGTTATGTTAACTCACAGCTGATTGACAAACACACAGAGAGAGAGCTGTTGTGAGGAGCTGTTCTCCTGCCATGCACAGATATTGATCCTCTTTCTGAACATACACTTCAACTGAACAAACAGTGATTCGTTTCAGATCATTGAAACAAGCTGCTCACCTGTTGATCAGAAGGTCCACCCCTGCTGATGACATGGTACGCTCCACTGACATATTAATACACAGCCCTGATGTGTAGCTCTCCGTCTGCTTCCACAGGGAGCTCTGTCATGTTGCTGCAGTGCAGAGCAGATACTGTGTGACTGTGTGTGTGTGTAGCTTAGGTTACCTGTGTGTCTCTGAGCATGCTCAGTAGAGCCTGCTGTCACCTGAGATGCACAGGTGCTGTTTGAAATGAGCCGTTCACTTTGCTCCTTCCCATGTCATCTTCCTACATTTCAATGGTGGAAGTACTCAAATATTTCACTCAAGTAAAAGTAGAAAATACTACCGTGTAAAAATACTTTATTTTGCTTTACTTTACATTTCACCACTGGTAAATGTCAATATTGTTTTTTCACATCAGCAAATAAAAGAAAATAGAGAAATGTGTTTTATTCATCACTTCATTTGTCAAACTATTCATGAAAATACATATTCACAGAGTGTCCATCTTCTCAAGAGTCTTTCAAACCTCATTGTTATATTATATAGTCACATTTCTGATGAAATGTTGATTCTGAGGTCATGTTATCATCATTAATGATTAACTGATGTTTTAAAAGGTTCAACAGCGATCCTCCACATATTCTAGTGCTCATGATTTACAAAGAGGCAGTAATGATAAATGAGGACATTAGTTCTCATTTCAAAAGGTGATCTCCAGTCATTATTTTAAGAGTAGGCTAATGTAACCGGATCAATCATTGATGTAGTAAGCCCCTCCCCTTTATGGTGGTCTCCTCATCACATGGTCAGGACGATCTTCCCAGCAGCCCCGGGACACTGGATGATGTCAGGCCTGGGGGGCCTTGTCCAGCGGGACCTGAGAGCCGACAACGGGCCGCCTATTTTAATTTGGTAACACTTTATTTTAAGGTACACATATTCACCATCAACTAGTTGTTAATTAACATGCATATTAGCAGTATATTGGCTCTTTATTAGTCATTATAAAACACTTATTAATGCCTTATTCTACATGACCGTATTCTGCAAGTAATAAGCCATTAGTTGAGAGTTTTTCCTCAATAAACCTCTAATTAGTGCTTATTTATTGCAAGTAAGGAAGTTGTTGTACATGAGTTTTGGTCTTAATATGCTCTGCTCAATATGGGCCTAATAAGGCAGTAGTACCACAAGAATAGTAATTCTCCCATAATAACACTTAACAAATATGATCTATTCCTATGTAACAAGACATGAGTCATGAGACAAGTGTTAATTTTGTCTAAATAACTCAAAATGAGGTATTTATATCTAAGAACATGTTCCCTATTTTAAAGTGAAGTCTTGTTCATAACCAATAAGCTAGTAATTTGACTCTAATTGACCTGAACAGGTTCCCTATTCTAAAGTTGCCTCGTCCTGAAGCCGGCTGTAAGACCTCCATCCATCTGAAATGACTGAGCTTCCGTTCTTAATGTGCTTCTTTATGAGAGGCATAAGATGTCTGGCTGAGCGGCGATGCACGATCTTGAGAATGGGTCTTCTCCTGTAATTTCTGATTCCAAGCATTCCGAACAGGAACTCCTGTTGCTCGCCCGTCCTCTGTTGTACTGAAAAAGAAGAGTATTATGGAGCAGTGCATGTTTACAAATATTCAACTGTCCTGAGGTGCAGGGATAATGTGACATTTCCCTTTATGGCATAATTGAACTGCATATCTTATTCCAAAATGCAACAGTCATTTCTCATAGATAAGGATACTGACACCATTTTACAAAAGGCTACTACTTAGTTTTGACTCCCCAAAATCATCCTTCTCTTTGCTCCATGGGAACAAATAGTATATTTATGCAACCTATGGCCACGCTTTGGACAATAATGCACAACCACCTGAGCCACAAACAGTGGGATGGGTAAAAGTGGGAAAGAGGTTTACATATACCTGGAATGACTACATCAAAATGTCTCTGTCTGCAGTTTGTTTGAATAAAGAATGTTTTAAAAATATTTTCCGTAGAGCCTTACCATTGTATATCTCTACATGGAATACTGTATGCAATTGTTTTTTATTATTAATATTAATCACACTGCAGTGAACTGTTCGAGCATGTTCGGAACAGTTGTTAAAATGCTTTACAATTTACAATGCACTCTACTACTTTATGTATAATTAGCAATAATAGTCTATGATAGACACACTGTTTTACAGCAGAAATGGTGAAAATAAATTGTAACTTTCTGTGTATTAAATGTATATGCATATTGTCTCTACATTAAGTAGCTCTGTTAAGCACAGGCTTATGCAAGATCATAGGCAATACACGTTTTTGAATGATGTATTGTTTGGACATCAAGGTAACAATCTTAACGATTTTGCATAGTTTACACACCTTTCTTTTATGGCCAAATTTGCTTTCATCGATCATAACAACTTCTCTTCGTCTTCCAATGGTCTGCTGGCCTCTTCTTCTCACTCTTCTCATGGCAGATTTGCAAACTCTTCGCAGCTTGTCTGCAAGCTTAGTCAGAGTTGCAGAGCTATGAGTAATTCCTTCCTGCAGCATGTCCACTTGTCGCAATCGAAGGCCTTGGGCAAATCTGTAAGCAATCCAGTTAGTTAGGAGGGGAGGTTAAAACCAATTTTAAAGTGGTCATCGATGTACAGTACATTTCCATACAGGGTCGTGGGAAGTAGGGGTGCTGAGGGTGCTGCAGCACCCCCTGGTGGAGGACAGGGGATCTGCACTTCGACAAGATTAAAGGGCCCATGTCATGGCCATTTCCACTGATCATAATTACATTGTTGAGGTATACTAAAATAGATTTATACTGTGCAATTTTCTAAACTCACATTGGTTTCGCATACAGCATCTCTGTAAAGTATGTGTATTCAGCAGTATTCACTCTCTCCACTAAACGACTCGTTGGAGCTCTTGCCCCCCCCCTCCCTGTGAGCCTAGTGTGCTCCGATTGGTCAGCTCGGCCACTCTGTTCTGATTAGTCAACCACCAGAGAGGCTCCGCCCATGTCTAACAGTGCTTTTTTCGGCTCGCTCTCGGAACATCAGTCTTATAATGGCGTCGGTACAGCCGTATATTTTATACGCTAACTAACCAAACTTTACCTACAACTGTTGTTATAGAAGAGTGTGACGGCCCCAGGGCCTTTGTGCAGGTGTGTTGCAGGTCTTACGATGGGGTGGAGCTGAAGAGGCTAATCAGCGCGATCACGGACACCTGGCCGGAGCCGAGGTGCTATTAAGCCCAGCTGCCCGGAGTCACACGGCGGCCCCTGTCTCTCTCCAAAGCGGCTGCAGAAGGACGAACTCTGCGATGCTCTCCCCTCGACCACCGAAAAACCATGAATGATATGTTATCGGAGCAAATAATTCAGGGAAGAAAGGATAGGCCTACTAAGTATTTCCATTAAACTTTATTTTTAGAAATGTACAAAATGAACATAAATATACATATATACACGGTATATCATCAATCCCTCCCCGTTGTCAGCATCTTGCCTTTCGCAGCCGGGGCTTTTTAGGACGATGCATCAGTGTGGTAGTCCCGTCATGTATTGTCCGGCAGGATCTGGCTGGACGAAATCAAATGCAAATCACAAAATATTAGAGAAACTTAGTTGTTTTAGATTCGTCAGTAGTAGTTGTGGTAGGAGTGTGGATCTATCTAATCCATCTATCTAATGAACACAGTAAGCTTGCCAGCTAATATGCTAACCTAGCTTTGTTTACTTTGGTAGCCCTGCTGAAAAAAACAGCATAGACCAGCTTAAGATGGTTGCTGGTTTTAGCTGGTGTTAGCCGGTGTTAGCTGGTGTTAGGCTGGTGTTAGGCTGGTTTAGTTGGTTTACCAGGCTGGACAAGCTGGCCAGGCTGTTCTGGCTGGTTCAAGACCAGCCTGGTCAGCTAAACCAGCATAGACCAGCATGGATGTCATGCTGGTCTATGCTGGTTTTAGCTGGTAGTTAAGCCGGATGCTGGTGAAGCTGGTATTTATGCTGGTCTACCAGCAGTCTTGCTGGCTAAACTGAAACAGACAGACAGACAGAGAGGGCGGGACATGGGGGGACGGCGAGACGGCAGTGGTTGAAACAAAGCGGTATGTTTTGACTGGCACTAACGGCACTAACGGCACAACGGTTGAGGAGTGAAGATCAGTTGAGCGTTTCTGTGACTCCGCCCAGCGGCTGCTCTTCTGAGAGGCACCGCTCTGACAGCTCTCTCTACTGGGAAACGCGCTAAAAGTCCTTCTGGAGGTAAGCAACACTACACAATTTCACCAAGTCTGAGAGTAAAAGCTTTCTCGAAGGTTCGTTTTGCCAACGTTACGTTAATGTTAACGTAACCTTACGATTGCTAGGAGGCTTGCTGTCTTAGCTAACAACAGTTAGCAGCTAACGTTTTCTGCAGTTTGTGTTTCCCCTGAAAAACGTGATGTAGTTATTTAAGGGTAAGTTAACTTAACGTTATCTTACAAGTTGAGAATGAAGTTATTTTAACCGGGCCGGCTAAAATGATTGGTCGTGCTTTTTACAGTACGACGGCTTCCACAGATGACATTTTTTTATGGATTTTTTGTCAAAGCACTTAAGATTTTCATTGCTATCGGGATGTTAAGAGCATTCCATGGAATATAACAAAAAGTGTATCTCGAGCCGGTTTCTCAAACTTACCTACCCCACCTTTAAGAGGATGTTTGTACTCCTGTGTTCTTTTATTTCCTTATATTTCTTTCAGGTGTAACATCTACCAATGCTTGTACATAGACCTCCTCCACCTCTTTGCTGTCCTACTAGTCAACCCTCCTGATCAGAGCCTTTCCTAAATAGTGGTAAGTTGTTTTACAGTTCAGTGTACGTTCATTTAGCAACTTAATGCTTTACTGCTGTTCAATAAACCCTATATATATACATCCATCAGCAATCAATAAAACAAATCATCCAACACAAAATAGAATAAAGCTATTTATTTTTATACAACAGCATCTATTGGGACTGCGCATTGATGTCATCAAGAGCCATTGAGTCTACCTTTTGTAGTCGGCCTCTCAGAATGTTTATCATTTCTTTGTCTCTTAACATTCCTATAATCATTTGGTTTTTTATTGTTGATATTGTTTTGTTCTTTATTTTTGTTGGGAGAATCACTTTGCAATTGTGTAAGTGCTATATAAATAGTTATACTAATATAATTGTTGTTACCATCATTACTATTATTAAAAATGTTTTCTTTGTTTTCTTTATTCATCGCTGCAGAAAGGATCATGCCAGCCCACATCAAACACCTGATCAAGAACTTGAGAATCTTCAGGCAAAAGTTCCAGTTCCCTGTACATGGAACCATGCATGTCCTCTGTTCCACATGTCTTCAGTCAGTTCTGGACCCCATGACTCGGACACTAGTTCTACCAAGGCTCATTAGAGGTAAGCAGTGGTAGGAGAGTGGAGTTATCTTTGTATTTAGGCTGCAAGTCGACAAGAATAGATTACAAATCGCTTCAAAAATTGTTCAGACAAGAGGCACCATGTGTTACGCAGGTGTGGCGCTGATATAGTCTATATAATATGCAGTTGAACTTTAAAATTACATTATTTCCGGTGCAGAGACAAACACTCGAGGTGGATGTATAAAGTACATACTGGTGTTAATAAAATATAGCGTATATCCCTCAATTTATCGACAATAACAATGACAATACATACTTCCGGGTGTAGAGTAATATATCTATCATACTGTAGCAGGGTGTCCGCGGGGTCTCAAAAAGTATTAAAAGTTGATAAATCAATTTAGCGAAAATTAAGGCTATTTCAAAGTATTAAACGGCATTTTCCAAGTATTACATTTTGTAGCTTGTCTTCAATAAGTATATAAATTGTCCAAAGAGGTTGCATTCTAAAGTTTGCCTGAATGTAATCATTGCGTAGGTGTGTAGTGTGATTCTGTGTAGTTTATTTATGGCATCCCGTTGGATTTGACGCCATCTGAACAGGACATCGCACGCTCACTGCTTGATAGCGCGCATCGTTATGGGGAAATGCAAGTCTGCGTCCAAATGGTTGGAAGATAAGGAGGGAGGACAATCAATACTGAATATAGTAAATGTGAGGGAAAGTGTGTCGCCAATGTAACCGGTTAAAACTCAAAGTGGCGATGAGGTCTTAAAATGTATGGAAAGAGTCTTAAAAAAGGCCTTAAAAGGTATTACATTTGACTTCAGGATTCCTGTATATACCCTGTGTAGATCCTACACATCCACTGGAGGTAGATTCTGAAAGTAAAATATACACTTCTCACTAGAAATGTAATCATAAAGCATTATTATGGCCAATTCCCGAGCAAACCCATGTCTAGCTCCGTTGGTTAGCTCGGTAGCATACACGTTACGCCAGCTATAATGCAATTAAGTTTCGCGACTGACCGTACGGCAAATCACCCGGAGTATACTGTCTATGAGTATTTCGTGTGTGAATGCAGACATTCTCCTGCTATGAGATACATGTATGTAAGGCCATCTGCTGATATTAGAGTTGATATGGAAACGCTAGCAACTTAGTTAGCACAGTTAGCACTGTGTCAATGGCTTAGCAGTCCGACACAGTTTACACATTTAAACAGTCTTGTTTGATAAATACACAAATAACAATGCAAACTTACAGGTTGTGTACCCGAATCTTCCCCTGCTCCAAACGGTCCAAACAAACTAGGAATAGCATCGTCCTTCAGTTTCAAATGCTGTTCATATCCGGCCTCAAACTGGGCAATGTTTTGGAAGCTTTCGTCTGTGAAATGCCGCGCACACAGTAACGTTCTTCGAACCTCTGAAGGAACAGTGTTAAAAAGACATTTCAACCACTGACTTCGTCGTGGTTCTTCCGTCGGTAGGACAAACAGCTCAGATTTCTCCTCACATTTCAGGAAACAGGTCCTTGGCATTGGCATGACTGGATCAATTGTGAACTGAACCAGAGCTTCCAACAGTAAATGTTAGGCTGGCAGAGGGTGCGGCCAGCGCCGCTGGGTGTGGCCATAGCTCTTCGGGATTGGTCCATTTCGTTCCGGGTACCGCATGACATCATGCCGTACCCGGAACTAAATGGAAGATTCAAATGGGCAGTGATGCATCTCCAACGAGGCGTTTTGGAGAGGTATTTTCTGTGTTAGAGTTTTACTCGCTACAGGGTGTACTTTGAGGGTTTTGACTCTGCACACCGTTTACATGCATAAAAACCTTCATAACACACAAGGGGACGGGTAATAACCGGAAAAGCATGACATGGGAGCTTTAACTATATTTTGATGATAATACTTTTCTACTTTTACTTGAGGAACATTTTGAATGCAGTACTTTTACTATAACAGAGTATTCTGACACTCTGGTAGGCTACTTCTACTTTTACTCAAGTAGCCTACAAGATCGGTGTACTTCTACTTTTACTCAAGTACAAGATCTGAGTACTTCTACTTTTACTAAAGTACAAGATCTGAGTACTTCTACTTTTACTCAAGTACAAGACCTGAGTACTTCTACTTTTAATACAAGATCTGGGTACTTCTACTTTTACTCAAGCACAAGATCTGAGTACTAACGTTAGCAGATAGTGACAATGTTAGTTAGCTTGCTCAACAATTCTTTAAATAATATTGCGATAATATTACGAACACCTGAACGGCCCGTTCTAACAGCTGTTCACCAGCGGTCCAGTCTGTGCCACAGTGACTCCGGACCGCACAGTTACTATTAACGAACGCACCGTAGGTAGTAATGTAGCTGCTGAAGTTAGACCCTCATCGCGGAGCAGCAGAGTTCAGCCGACAGGCAGGAAGACTCGAGCACACAGCTTCATTATAATATATAAAAAAATAACACCATGTGTGTCATGATCAGAGTTGGGTGTATAATAATATTACTTTTGTCGGTAACGGAGTAGTGTAACGCGTTACTTTTATAATTCAGTAATCACACTACAGTTACTAACATTGCCCCGACACGCGTTACTTCGTTACTTTTATAAAATCAGTCATAATCACACTGACAGACAAGAGGGGTTTCCGCCGCAGGTTCATATGTACGTAATCTGCGCGACTTGCGCGTCCACATCTCCACTCGCAGTGCTGCATAAACATGGCAGAGTCAGCGATAACTTTCGAGGGGTGGAGGTATGCCCATTATTTTGAGTTCGTCCAAAGAATAGACAGGAATGTGACGGTGAGGTGCAAACTGTGTCCAGGCCAGAAGCTGTTATCCACTGCTGTGAACACCACGTCAAACCTCAACAAAACACCTGCAAAGAACACATGCTAAGGTGAAGCTAATAGCTAAGGACCCCCGAACCCAGAGTGAGGATGTTGTGAGTGCGCCGCCGCCGACTCCGAAGCGGCACAAATTAGAATTTGGAGGACCGGTAACCAAAGCAGAGATGGACAGGCTTGTAGCATCCTTCATAGTAGAGGTAATGTTGCCCATTTGCACAGTGGAATCACCATCGCATCATTCAGAGATATACTGCGCAAAATACAGATAGCAGGAGACAGAGGACAGCCATAGTCAGAGCTATCTGGATCAGTCTTATGCGACAATGGAAACTGAACTAAAGACAGGGCTGCCAACATTTGAGTTCAGCTTGGAGTGAGATTTTTTTTTTGGTGAACCGAAAAAAGAAACGTTCATGTGTACAGTGTTACTAATGTATTGAACATGTACAAACTAGGGTTTCCCATTAATGTACCGGGCGCTACAGTGGCATATAGGTGTAACACAGAGGTAAAGTGCTATTTTATAAGTGAGTCACCTCCTCTAGGGGCAGGGGCGGACTGGCCATTGGGAATACCGGGAGTTTTTCCGGTGGGCCAGTACCGAAGTGGGCCGGTCGGACAATTCACTGTATATACTATATAGTATAATAGTAAAGTTAATTAAGATGATGCCATATTTATCGAAGATTTACATTATAAATATTCCCAAAAATTATTCAAAAGCATATTCTTCAAAACTCCTTGCTGTAGTATGACCACCAGGAGACTTGATGTGTGTAGTGAGTTTGGTAGTAATAAGCTGTATAATAGTGATTGAATATTATTGTATTCTCTTTTTTCGGAGTTGCACTTTGCAGACGGTCCCTGAGCACTCGTTTCTTCTCCGGCTGCGGACAGAGACCAATGTAATGTGTCCAGCTCGGAGGACGGCGCATATTGGCTTTTTTTTTTTAAATCAAAATGTGATTGTAGTTCGTTGTCAACCTTACCACGGTACTTAGGAGACGTCATTTGTGTCTGAATAACGTTTTGTTCATGAGCTATTGATCCGTGAAATCAGAATCTCTCAATATCGTTCCAACTTTACTGAACTAAGCCAGAAGACCGTCTCATTTCGTAGACCGCTCGGTTTGCTGTTCCTTCACTTTATTTTTGTATTTATATACATTTATTTTGGACGAAAACTTAGCGTGAGGAAAGGCAAGTGTGGCGTGAGTGCGTGAGATATGGGTTAATTGCGTGACTCTCACGCTCAATGCGTGAGTGTTGGCAGCCCTGCTAAAGAGAACATTTGAAACTTTAGCAGTCTGCGTGATCTGCCTGTAGGGAGGAGCGGGCCGGCCCTGCGAGTAAAGTAACGAGTTACTTTATGTAGAGAGTAACGAAGTAGTGTAATATATTACTTTTTTTAAAAGTAATATGTAATATGTAATATATTACTTTTTTTTAGTAATGACCCCATCTCTGGTCATGATGGCACAAAACAGCTCGCGGCCACACTAATTACTTACAAACAATGTTTGTGAGTTCAGCAGAAGGAAGGGATGGTCGTGTCTCCCCCCTGCTTGATGCCCCAAGCCCAGTCACGCTGTGAGCAGCCATAAACGCTGTTGTGTACAGACCATGCATTAGGTCGTTGGTGTACTTAGCTGCTGTGGCCTTGTTGCACCGGTCTTTAATGGCCTGTTTAATATCCTAAGAACATAAAATAAGTAACACACCGTGTCATATTATCAGGACATGATTTGAAATAGCACTATTGTGTTTCTAAGACAACAATTAAAATCATCCAAATCAACATACTTGATAGTATACTTATTAGACAATATGAAACTTACCAGACAGACAGCATCGGTGGAAATCCCACCATCCTCCAAAGGCAGATGTGTTGTGGAACACTGCATATTTAAAAAAACACAATAATCTTTGTTAATAATAAGAAACTATACTGTAGAGAAGATACATAGACATACAGACAGACAGGTACACACACAGACAGAAAATCAGGCAAAGAATGAGAAGCCGGAGCAACATGGCCTTAACGCCTTAACGTGGACTAAAATGGTTAACAAGAAACAATGCCATGGCAAAAATAAATATAAATGGGAAATATAATTAAATGTTATGAGTTCTAATTTGGATATTTAAACAATTTTATGTTTAGGTAATGATTGCACTTCCATCAATTAGTGATCAGTTAAATCAATAATCATCTACTTGATTTATAACCAAGAACAATACTAATAACAATATATAATAGCTGTAATTCATGTGATTAAACAACAACCTATCATGTACCTGCAAACTTGGTCCAGCAGTTGAGGTGTGCGCCGTAGATGTTCCTTCCTCTTCTGGTTTTCTCTCTTTAATTGAGTGTGTTCATGAAATAAACAAAGTTTAAAAAATGACAACACAAAGCTGATTGAAAGACATAGCAGATGTAAACAAGTAACAAAACATACCACGGTCTGAGTGTTGCTCAGTGAGCTGCTGCATTGAGGAAATCATCCTAGGGAGACAAATACAGTGATTATTAGCCATTTCTCTCATTGAATCAAGATAAGAAGTCTACAGCCAAATTACAGGGGGTAGAATTGACCATCTCAGTTTGGTGTATTGGCATGCTAACATTAGCTAACTAGCACTAAACAAAGTATATGTATGTAGGGCTGATGGGAATGTCACACGTTTTTAGGTTATTTTTACATAAGGTGCAGATGGTGCGTAAGGAAAACTAACAACATTTTCAGGTTTTGATTTACTTTGAGGGATATATGGATATCTGTAAACAATGCATTACAACCATAGACTGTATATATAAATGGACGTAGGGTCCGTGACGTCACCC
>CALSBW010002031.1:172145-195191 GCA_943590975.1 Lindbergichthys nudifrons
CTCTCTATGGTGCACCTGTAGAAGGTCAGGATGCTCTCTATGGTGCACCTGTAGAAGTTGCAGAGTATGTCCGTGTCCATGTCGAACCTCTGCAGGTTCACTGTAACTACTGTGCATATGACAATAAAGCCTTTGAATCTTAAATCAGGTCGGATGTAGGAAAAGATCATGGTTTGTGTCAAAATAAGAACTTTTGTCATGGAACATATACTTATGTTAACCAACGTTACGTAGGATACATTACTTTAACTCTACGTACGTAATTTAAAATAACTGAATCTTGACTTTTCACATGGGACATGAAAAGTGCTGACCTGGGTGAAAATAGCTAACTGCACTTTTTCCTGGTTTTTGCTTAGACTTTACGAGTTGGTAACAGTTCTGATGTGTGTTTTCCCATCATCTCTCTCAGGTAGACATAGAAATGTCTTTTGTGGAGCAGGCAGGCATCCTGGCCCTGGTGGAGGGGCTGTTAGCTTACTCCTGGCCTGCAGAGAAAGGTCCCGTCCAGGTTCCTTTCCAAACCATGAAGTATGAGGAGGCCATGCGGGACTACGGTGTGGACAAGCCTGACACCAGGTTCTGCATGAAGGTGAGTTGTTTGAGTTTTATTTACATTTGTTTGTTTCTGAAATCCTCCTTGATGCCTAGATGTCAGAGCTGACAACAACGTAACTTAAAGTTAGTTAGTGTTTACTTCCTGTCAGCCTGCTTCTGCTCTTACTGTTAGTGTTTACTTCCTGTCCGTCTTCTTCTAGTGATTCATCTGAAATCCAGTGCTCTGTCTTTTAACCTCTTTCTTTCCCTTCTTTGATCCTCCTCAGCAATGGTCATTAGTTTGCGTGGCAGTAACCTCTGAAATGTCCAAATTGACAAATTAGAATTAAGTATTCAACTTAGCCGTGTAACAATGACTAATATTACCCTTCTCACTAAATTGTATTGCTACGACTGGAAATGAACCTTGTTTTTCATATTTTGGATCATTTGTCCATTTGGACTCGCAATTATAAACTAAGTTCACAGCTCTGCACTGCAGCTTTTAAATAACAGTTTTTATGTGGTCTCAAACACAAAGCTTGCCAAAATGTCTCCAGCTGGTTTATTTGAGGTGAGATCAGGGCTTAAGTTTGGGTAATGTCCACTCTCTGTTTGTTTTACACATCCTGGATCTCACAGGGAGTGTCCAGGCTGCACTGGGTCACACAGGGGATGCTGTTTACTGGCTCTGGTAACTCTGTCCCATGAACACTAGCTGTGTTCCCCAGAGACAAGCACCATCATTAAAACACGAGTGAAGCACTACCGGGCAGAAAATGTGAAATGTACAAAGAATGGCATTGTTCATCTAGGAACACTTCTCCAGATATTAGGAGATTACTAAAGTAAGGGGCTATACATGAGTTTTTAATTGTGTATGAATACAACACATTTTTGGCATTTTCAACATGCTCAGTATTGTGTTTGTATTGTCTGATGAACAATCTATTACTGTGTGAATATGTAATGCTCCAAAAAAATAAAATAACTGTTTGTTCTGCCAAATCTGAGATCAAGAAGAGGTGAAGAAAGAAGCCTGTTGGACTTATAATGTTTTATTTACCAGAGCCATTTTAGTTTTTTGACCTATAGTGATGGAATTAGCGTTTAAAAAGCAACCGTTCCACATTGAAACACAAAATGGATTTTAAAGTTTTATGTTTTTTTTAAACACCGTGATACTCAGTGTTTTGTATTAGCTTTTTTTATTTCTTAATGTTATGATTTTCTCTTTTTGTCGAATCAAATGTATTACATGTACATTTATGTGTTTATTATATGTGTTCTGTTTGATGAATAAACAGGGCTGTAATTGTGATGGGGCTCTGTTAGAGCAGAAGCATGGGGGTGAATTGTACCTAACTGTATCTGTTATGAATTACATTATTAGGACTTAAAATAAAAATGGTATAAATAATAATAATTCTAAGAAATGTTAGGTTATTTCCAATTGAGCCATAAGAGCCCAATGAGTGGTGTTTCTAACCATGAATTCATCCGTTAATAATCAATGATGACAGTAAGTGTATGTTCAGGACGGTGTGAACATGACTGTGGAGTTGTCTGAATCTCTCTCTGTTCTCTCTCTCTCTCCGTGTCCAGCTGATGGACCTCAGTCCGGTTTTCTCATCCACTCAAGCAGAGTTCCTCAGATCAGCTCTCAGCAAACCAGCAGGCTCCGTTCAGGCCATCTGCGTCCCCAGTGGAGCGGTGAAGAAAAATACATCCAAGCATACTGTGCATACATTGTGAGTTACAATGTGACAATAATTAAAAACAAAAATGTGTTTCTTGTGTTTGACTACAGAAACTATTTTCTGCTAAAGATTTGGAAGAACTGAAACGGACCGCTAGGACTCTGTTTGGACAGGTAGGTTTCTCTGATTTTTCTCTAAATTACTTTTTTCTTGTGATTTAAAGAACTAATAATAGATCAAGTAAATTATATCACAAAACGGAACAAATAGGGATAAAATTAGAGGAAATAAAAAGTTAGTCACCTACATTGTTTGAAATGTACAAGGAATCTTTATGAAAAGTGTCTTCTTTATGTGTAAGAGTATACAAAAGGAAAAGTATTGCTGTGCACTGAAGAAGTCTATCCAGTTGTTGAGATATTTTAGTCTGGACCAAAGCCCGGCTAATATTGCCATTCTTAGAGCAAAGCTGCTAAAGCGGCTAAAAACAATAGAACGTACGTAGTGGTACGTACGTAGTGGTATGTACGGAAGCCCTGAGATGACAGTGAGAAAAACACATTCTGGTGATCCATTGCCTAAGCCTGATCCAAACGGTTTCCTTCTCCTGTGTTTATAAACACAAGCCAAGATAATAGTTATTAGTTTATTCAAAAAATGATCTTTGAAATATATATTGATATGATTGAAACACATAAAAAAGAAAGAAAGTCATGAACAGTTATGTACTTGGTAAATGTTTATAGGCCAAACCTTTTTTTTTTCATCTTTCACAAATTAACATTTATGTTGAGTGATTTAGAAATAGAATCAGGTTTTTTTGATCCTGAAAGAAGTAATTGGATCAGACCTAAAAAGGGATCTCCATATTCGTTTTTTTGTTTGCCCCTCAGGGCTTCCATATTTATGCTAGAATAACAGCAAACCAATATTTCAACTCTCAAACCTGCAGAGTTTGAAAGGTATTATTGTTTCCAACCCCAGTGTGTCCACATTGTCTCTTTTCTTCTTGAAGGTAACCTATTATGCAAAAGTGTCAGAAAATACAGCCCTCTCTCTTCTCCTCCTTACACACATCTCTAAAAACGGGGGAACAACGGAGCTGATCCAGATTTGCTGCGCTCATGACTAAAATGTGGTCTGGCTTTACATTGAACTTCTGGCAATGTCCCACCCATGTCCCAACCTATTGTCCCCATACTAGTCTTGTATTTGACCTCGTTGATTACCTCGTTGTTTAACCGGCTTTAGCAATCGCAAAATGTCACGGCAGCTGATCGTCCGAAGCTTTTTGAATAAGCCCAGTAATTGTGATGGTGTGGATAAACGAGGTGAAAAAAGAGGGATTGATGCGGTGGAGGATGAAGGACAAGCCAGTAAGACTAAAACTGACAACGTTCAGCCAGCGGCAGAGGGGCAAGCAAGTGGCAAGGAGTTGAAGCGGGAGTACCGGGTTCAGTGGGAGCAAGAGTTTAAGTGGCTGAGGAGGGAAGATGGCAAAATGTTCTGCGACATCTGTAGAAAAGCTAAGATGAGTAACGGATTTGTCCGAGGGTGCACGACGATGCAGAAATCAGCATTGAATGATCACAAAAGTAGCCATAGCCACATCGAAGCTTCAAGCGTGGTCAACCAGAGCGTGGCAATGGTAAAGCATGTGGAGAAATTGCAGGTTGGCTGTAACGAGGCATTACAAACACAACTTAAGGTTGTGTTGCATATGGCAAATACAAACACCCCGAGCCACCTATATCCCAACCTAATACAGCTATTACAATCTGCTGGATGTCCAGACCTCAACAGTGCGCACACGTACACCCACCATGAGACAGTCAATCAGATGGAGGAGGCGATAGCAATGACCATAACGAGCACTATCGATGACCGCATCGCCAACAGTAAATACGTCGGGGTAATAGTAGATGAGACGACTAATATCACGGTTGAGAAAATGCTGATCACATACCTGACACTTCAGCATAAAGGGGAGCCTGAAACCGTGTTTATTGGCAATTATGTAATACCCTCTGGCACTGCAGAATGCATCACAACAAAAATAAAAGATGTGCTATCGGGCGGTGGTGTAGCTGTGGCTCGGGTCGTCGGTCTGGGAAGTGATGGAGCGAATGTGATGGTGGGTCGAAAGGCCGGAGTTGCAGAAAAGATGCGGCTGAATGACTGTCCCTACCTCGTAAACATTCACTGTGGTGCGCACAGAACGGCACTGGCTGCGCGCGATGCCTCCAAGGCTGTGCGTGAAGTAAGTGCATATGTTACGACTATTAATAACATATACACATACTACAAGAATTCCCCCATTCGAACACACCGACTAAATGAACTCCAAAACGAAATGGAGGAACACGACCTGCTGAGCCTAAAACAACCATCAGCTACACGCTGGCTGTCGCTGGAGAGGGCAGTTAAGGGCATACGTGCCAACTGGGTTGCTCTGGTGTTGGAGTTGCAGGAGGAGGAAGCTGACAGAGACTGTCCGGTCGCTAAGGGGATTAGAAAGCACCTCCAAACGCTCATGTTCCCTGCCTTGACTCACCTGCTGACTGAGGTATTGGCCGTGGTGAACCGCATGAACCTCACATTCCAAAAAGAAGATGTCAACATCTCCTCCATCCAGCCCGTCGTGAACATGACCCTTGCCAGCCTCGAGGACTTGATGAATGGGCCAGGTGAGGTGGAGACGAAATTTAACGAGGCTTTACAAGACGGCAAGTTCTGTGGCATCACGCTCACCCAGGCAGACGCTCAGACCTTTTCACGTGTGCGCACAGACTACATCGCGGAGGTTACTAAATCCATCAAAAAAGGTTCCCTTCGGAGCATGTAGGCATCATCGCTGACCTCGACACCGTGATCAATGCATCTCGCTATCCGGGTGCTGACAGCGCGTTAAAGAGCTACGGACTGGAGGCCTGACTACTACGGGTCACAAAGGGATGCAGCTGCGCCACTGGTGCAGAAGGAGCGCATGCTGCGGGATTTCCTCCCAGTGAAGCAAGTGCTTGCAGGATCGGGAAATCCCTCGTTCAGAGAGTCTTGCCGACTTCTGATCACTTCCCTGGGAGAAATGCTTCCCGACTACAAAACGTTGGCTGAAGTGGCGCTGGTAATTCCAGTCTCCAGCGTAGCAGCAGAGCGCGGGTTCAGCCTTCAGAACAACATCAAAACGGCCATGAGAAGTCGTCTGTCCGAGGCAAAGACCCAACGCTTAATGACAATCGCCTCTGCAGCAATCTCCCTTGATGCATTTGACTACGCACAAGCGAGCACCCAGTTTAAATCCATGCGGCCCAGGAGGAAGGTCTGAGTTCAGGCTAGGCTACAGCAGGTCAATTGAGTTGTTCTTGTAAATGTTTTGTTCATATTTTGATTGTAATTGTCTCATTTAAAACAATGGCATTGTTGATATTTGCCTGTTTAGGCACAATGGTCGCGGTGTTTTTAGTGGCCTCTGCCCCCCTCTGCTGTGCTGTCAGTGCAGGAAAAAATAAATCATTCATATTCGTGTTGACATGAAAAGTGACCGCACGGTCGGTGTCTCTGTTCATCTTTTTTTTTCTCCATGCCCTTAAAAGTTCTGTATGAATCATTACAAAAAATGAATGAATGAACATTTGCTGCTTAGTACCCAAACATAAATATTAAATATGTCTCATCATTAAAACATGAAAAATAAAATGACGGGTAATAATGGATTATGACAGAAATGTCACGATCCTACGAAAAAGTCTAACGCAACTACTGTTGCCAACCCTCCCGATTTTCTGACAGGGTGTTCAGCATGGTGAGGAAGATAGTCACAGAAAACAGAACAAGAATGGACAACTCTACCCTCTGCTCACTGCTTTCCTGTAAAATACAGGTCCAGCCCACACATATGCTCCATCAAGGATGGTGCTACAGGCCCCAAGGCATTGCACTTACAACTACAATAAGCATGTTAATGTTAACCCCCCGCGGTGGTTTTGAAATGCTCCCGATTTCTGAGGTCTCTCAAGGTTGGCAAGTATGGTGCTGTATCAGAAACAATGCACAACGTGTTTTGGAAGTAATATGGTCTGTGTTTAAATTAGCAAGCATCGCTAACTCTCAGAGCTAACACTGTACTGAAAAGAGTATGTGTAAAAAAGAGGGATATAAAAAGGTACTCACCTTGTGGTAAACCCATGGGAGAGAGAAAGCGTTTGAGCTCCATACTGTTTCACAAATAATGCTTGATGTGGTTTGGAACATAATATGGAGTTTAATCATGGCATCGTTTGGCTGAGTTTCTGCTGGTAGACAGCCTTCTCTTCACAGAGCTCACTGCTTGCATATGGACGCTCCAAAGGGGCGTGGCCAGCAGCAGCTCCAAAGGGGCATGGCCAGCAGCAACTCGGTTACATTTAAAGGGCTGTCACTTTAGTAACAGGGCTGAAATAGAGGGGTATGAGGCATGCTACAATGGGTGATCTGTTTTTTTTTTTAAGCAAAACATTTCAGAGACATGTTTTGTATAGAAATGGCCCTATAATATATTGTTCAAATATAGCATAATAGGTGATCTTTAATGTGTGTGTGTTTGTCCCAGGAGCTGAGCGTGGTGCTGGTCAGAGCAGACGGGACGCTGAAGTCTCCTCTGAAGAAGCTGCTGTCTGCCTCGGCCACAGAGGAGCTGCTGCAGGGGAGCGGAGCCCAGCCAGGGGACCTGCTGCTGCTGGCAGCCGGGGCCCTGCACACTGTGGTACGACACTCCCTGACAGGGGCGGGAAGTAACTATGTACATTTACTCAAGTACTGTACTCTAGTACAATTATGAGGTACATTTTGGAAGCCACTATTGTACTTTTTACTCCACTACATTAATTTGACAGCTTTTAGTTACTAGTTATTTTTTAGATTTAGATTATTAGCTAATTCAAAATCTAAATCAATTATAAAATAAACTATAAAATACGTATAATTATCGGTTAAGATATCCAGCAGCAGCATATAAAGTCATTTAAAGTAGCTCTACATCAGGGGTAGCCAACACGGTGCCCGCGGGCACTTAGTCTTAGTAGTTATTTTTTGAAAGTAGCCCTCACCCTAGAAAAGTTTGGTGACCCCTGCTCTACATGTACCAGCACAAATCATAATCCAGTGATTTATTACCATTTTGTATTGCGCCATTAAAAATAATGAGTACTGTTACTATTGGTACTTTAAGTTTATTTGAATGCTGACACTTTATATTTTGCTACTTTTAATTTTAAAAACCATAGCTGTACTTCTACCACTGAATAACACTGACTATAAAGTGAGTACAGGTTAATTTCTCTTCCATCCTAAGCTTCGTCTTTCCTCTGTCTTACTGCACCCCCTCTCTGTCTCAGCGCCCTCTGCTGGGTAAACTTCGTATGCAGTGTGCAGAGCTCCTGGAGTCTCGTGGCGTGTCAGTCCGAGACCCCTCAGCATTCCACTTCCTGTGGGTTGTGGACTTCCCTCTCTTCTTGCCCAAAGAGGAGGATCCGGAGCAGCTGGAGTCAGCCCATCATCTGTTTACTGCTCCGCTGCCAGAGGACACACACCTCCTCTACACAGAGCCACACAAGGTAGTCACTAAGGAACAAGGTTTAATCTTCATTTCTTTTTTTGATTAAGTAATATTCATATGTCATGTGAGATGCATCAAGGCTTATGTGCTGTCCTCTCAGGTGCGTGGTCAGCACTATGACCTGGTGTTGAACGGCTGTGAGATCGGAGGAGGCTCCATCCGCATCCACAAGGCCTCAGAGCAGCTTCATGTCCTGAAAAGTATCCTCCAGGTCAGTCATTGTCCATATATCTTAACCTGTTAGGCCCCAAGCCTGTTTTTCAGGTCTCAGCCTCGAAAATGGCATTTCCAGAACAAATGACCTTAACAGTGTTCGGACTCCCTGTGGAAGTGGGTTGAATGAACTCCTCATCATAACTGTTGTATGAATGTGTCTTCTGCAGGAGGACCCCAGTCTCCTCTCTCACCTGTTGGAGGCTCTGGACTCAGGAGCACCACCACATGGAGGCATTGCTTTGGGTGAGTTAACTCTGCGTTTGACAACATCAATTTTTAGCAATAATTGAGGTTAAGGGTATAAATTAATTGTAGTGGCGGTTTATCCAAAGTTCATTGTTGTAAGGCCACTTCTACAAGATGAAGTTGAGCTCTGACTCCAAATATCTGAAATGAAGACAATGTAGTCACAGGTGATTCATGAGGGTTTATTGAATCACAGCTTCCAACTCCATACGTCTCTTAGCGGTCCACTTCCGACTTAAAGACTCTTCATCTGGAGATAGTAAATTAAATCAAGAACAATTACACTATCAGGCGTGCGGACGCGTGCGGTCGTTTCACGCTTGCAGACTTCCATTGTCTCACTGTTATAGTGCCATTTTTAACTCTTGGACCTGCTATTAAAGTTTGCTTTACGGCATAAAACTAGGTCGTAAACAATAATAAACATACACATTTGCATAGTCCAGAAATGTGGATATATACAAAACTATACAAAAAATGTTATTAGTGTAACTCATGATTATTCAAATAATGTATCTTTTAAAATAATGCCTCTTACATGAATCAACAATTTGAATTGAAGAAACGATAAAAACATCCCTCATTATTACATAACTATAATCATTATGCCTGCTGTACAGTATAACGATATGTGTAGAGGTAGTGTGTGGATATCATTTTAGTTCATTATAGAAACTTATAACCCTTTTGTGATTTTATTTTATAATGTCACTTTTCATGACAGCTGTGTTGTCATTACATGCCTCTCTTCTGCTAACGAGTTCAACAACTGCTACTAAATTTAGCCAGTTAGCGCTTGTAAACTGGAACAACAACAGCGCTAAAGATATTCTCCTGCTTTTCTGTAAATACACACAGTACATGACTGCAGTAACTAAATCTCTTTTACATTTTGCTTAACAAGGCATGCAATCCTTCTACTGTCCTTAGCCGGCGCACTAGCTAGACTGACTTGTGAGCTTATATTATTACCAAGCATCAAAATGAAGACCAGTGTTAGCAGTTTAAGCTAGCTCCTGTTGGCTCGGGCCACCACAGAGACAGAAAAATTGTGAGCAGCTAGATAGTTGAATAAAAATGACTAAAGCATTGTTGTTAATATAGCTATGAGCCATGGGCGGCTGAACTGAAGTAAAAGTACTTATACTATACTGTAAAAATGGTGAATAACAAACAAAAGTACTGCATTGAGAAAAATACTGGAACAGGAAAATGTACTTAAAGTATTAGGAGTAAAAGTACTTCAAATTATGAAATAAAAATAATAAATGCAGCAAATCTTCACTTTTGAGAAGCTGAAACTTTTTATTAACAAAAAGACAACATCAACCCACTTATTTTTTCAGGTGCTTAAATAATGTTGGATGGCATCATATTACACAAGTTCCTCCTAAGTGTTGTGAATAAAAAAAATCTGAACTTATAAAGGACCTAGTAACTAAATGTCTAAAATAAATTTAATAAAGTAAGAATTACCTTATTTCCCTTTAAATTGTAGTGAAGTTGAAGTATGAAGAGGCAAATAAAAAGAAAATACTCAAAAAATAAATGTTTATTTAAGTACAGTACTTAAGTAAATGTACTTTGTTACTTACCACCACTGAACTCATCTAATTCTACTACAAAAAATGTACAAATCATAAGCTAAAAGGTCAAATCTGTGAAACATTTATGAACTTGTCTCCATGCTTTTCTAGGTTTGGACCGACTGGTTTCCATTATGGTCGGGGCTCACAGCATCCGTGACGTCATTGCCTTTCCCAAGTCATTTCGGGGTCACGACCTGATGAGCTGCGCCCCTGACTTTGTTTCTGAGGAGGAGCTGAAGGCTTACCACATCTCTGTCAATTGGCCAGCAGAGCAAGAAGGAGGGGAAGAGGGGAAGTGAGGAGGTACAGAAGGAAGAGATAAAGAGACAGAAAACGAAGAGGTTATGCCCTGCTAGATCTTTGTAACCCCCAAAACAGAAGAAAGACATGTGAGGACAACGAGACAGAGATCAGCAGACATCCAGCAGGAAGTGTTGAGACTGAAGCCTGTCAAGAGCTCTGCCTGCAGATGTGAGGAGGAACAGAGAAAATACTTTGGCTCCACTCTCTACTGTTATTTTGAAAGAGAAAAGGGGATTGGATTGGATTGACCACAGGATAAATTATGAAACATACTGAGTCAACTGAGAATAAAATGTATTGCCAAGTCCCACCGACTGCAACAATTTATTTGAATAATCCATAAACTGATCAACAGAAAAAAAATGGTCAATTTTTGTATTGCTTGAAAAGTTATTTTTTTGTGCAGAAAAGCCGAAAATCACTGTTTTTTTGTTTTTTTTACTCAAAGGGAATGTTATGGTTCTGGAAAACAAAACAATTTGAGATATCAGCCAACTTTTATGAACTGGGATGGACCTTTTTCTCTAGGTTTTGATATTTTATAGACATAATGATCAATCGCATATCATAATATCTAACAGTTGAGGTTGGACCAGACTGACTTGTTGGTATACATATTGAACATTACATGTTACTTATTAGACACTTTTATGTGAAGTGTCTTGCCCGAGGACACTGCGACATTCTGACTGCAGTGGGTGTCAAGGTGGAATTGAACCGGTGTTCGACTGTTCTGAAGATGAGCACACTTAACCACTAAGCCACAGCCGCCCATATGAACATCTGTGATGATGTTGTTTTTCTCTGTTTTGATCTACTGACTACTGTTTCTACAGAGTTGCTGAGAAGCCCTTAGTAGGCGGAGTCGGCCGCTGCCGCCTCGACAGTGACGTCAGAGTCTAACTCCCGCCTGCTCCAGCCTGATCCAGCCTGATCCAAATAAGGGCAAAGAGGCGGAGCCGAGGCGGCATAAGATAAATCCGATATTTAAAATAAGAATACTCCACCAGGCACCAACACAGGAAACACGTCCGAGTTCAAGTTGTGTTCCCCGGATCAGCCTCGCAGCTGGGCCCCTGTAGCATCCTGGAGCTAACGGAGGTAGCAGAGGGACAGAAAGCTAGAAGCAGAAGTCACCGCAGAGACCTGTCACTCAAGGTGAACACGCCCTAATTTATGCAAAAACGTTAAGACCTAATATAACTAAAAGGGGTGCGTTTAAAAAAAATGCACTCCCCAATCCATTGTCATGAAGGTGGAATCTAACTATATCCAGAATAATTTGTATTGCATCCAGGGGTAGAAACATGTTTATTTCTGCTGTAAAGTTGGGCATTTTAACATGGGAGTCTATGGAAATTGCTCCTTTCTGCAGCCATCCCCTATCGGCCAATAGATGAACTGCAGTTTGTGGCACTTCCTTATGGGCTTCCCGGCTCTCCCCCAGAGTTAGCCGCTTGGTTTTACCTCAATAAGAATAATACACATCAAACTTGTAAATGTATAATGCAAAGTCTTCACTCCATGTAAAACACATTCTACTTTCAGCTCTAGCTAATATGAAACTTCCAACAGTCAACATTTGCCTAATCAAGTGGGTACCTCTCAGGCCACGTTTACACGGAGACGAAAATTAACCTTAGTCGATATCAAAAAAGTCTTCCGTCCACACAGAATCGGCTCAAGAAACGTGTCCGTTCACACGAGACCGCTCGCCCGCTGGAAACGCTGTAGTACATATGCCGGGCCTGTAAGTGGCGCTGTACTTCCGCCACAAAATACACCAAAAGCAGCGAATAAGACCTCCCGAGCATGGTTGCCTGGTTGCCCTTCTGTTTATTCTCCACGGTGGATTTAGCAACATGTTGTTCATGTAGTTCTCCATGTCCACTTGTTGCTGATGGTTGTGGTAGAGGAGCTGTAGATTTTGCACTAACATCTGTAGCATGGTCAGTAGCGTCTGGAGCACGAAAGCAACCCTGTGATCCTCCATTGTTGTTGTTGTTGGCGAAACATATCAGCAATGACGGGGGTGACACGGGGGTGAGCAGCAGAGGTGAGGAGAGGCGCGGCTATGGCGTCATCGTTATCAGGAAATGATCGTATAGAACGTACACACTGAGCTGTTTGGCCCCCCAGAGCGTTTCGTCAGCAGATCTACCCACCTTGGGAGCCGTTATCGTTTGAGGGCTCCGTTTCCGCGGTTCCGTTACGGCCTTGTGTGGACGAACCGTCCATACGATAGAGAACTGTAGCGGATACAACCCGCTTCGTCTCCGTGTAAACGTGGCCTCAGTTACAGACTTTCATATTACCTTGGGCTGGACTTAATATTTAACAAAATGCATTCCTACATGAAACTAGGACTTATGATTTCGTCCCCCATCTGGAATTGCTTAAAGAAAATAGCTCCTCTGTTGCTGTTTAAATAAGGATGAGCTCAAGCTGAAGATCATGAATTCCCACACAGGTTGAAGCAGATCAGGAGGATTAGAGCCACGTCATAAACACACAGATTGTTAGTTTAATGCTTAACTTTTCCTGTTTACCTTGTATTCATTACATCAAGAAGAGAATTTGCTCTTGGCGGACTCTTGGTGCTTTCTTTTTATATTATTAGTAGCTCTGCTGATGTGTATAGCATCTCAGAGGGTGCATGGGACACAATTACAACATCTCACCACATATTTATTTAGTAGTTCACAATTCATTATACGCTTTGGCTTAACGACTTATGTCCTATAAGTCCTATAATGATGCAGATATACAGTTGCAAATACTTGACATTTACATTTAAATGACTTAACTCACATAAACAGGCACACATCAACTATTTACAGGAAATATTTTTTCAAAAAAACTACTGATTTCCTAATCTAAAATTGTACACACCCAGCTCCTTTTCCATTTTTAAAATTGGACATACAGTATTTAAAATGTACACAAAACATTTATTATGATGGTGGTAAGAGGTGAGAATGAATGTACGTATGATTATTAATGTTGTATCCGTTATGTGTAAGCTATACCAGGGGTGTCAAACTCAAATACACAAAATTAAAAAATGGGTACTAGTCGAGGGCCGGACTGGTTCAATGTTTATTGCAAAACTTATTGAAATGAACTTATTGCACATATTAAACCTGGAACCAACAAAGCTTAAATTATTGCCTATAAAAATAACATTAAACATTAAATAATCAGTTGCATTCATTTCTTATGGCTCTATCTGCAGCTTTTCCAGAGTCATTTCTTATGGCTCTATCTGCAGCTTCATTTGTTATGAGTACATTTTTCCACAGACCAACAACAGCTTCAAAAAAACTATTTCCCTCAAAGAAAAACCAAACATGCCCTGCTGTCGCAAGAAAAAAAGTGCAGAAGGAAACATCCATTGAAACTCAGTGTGCTGCTCTGTGATGCTAGTTCAGATACTTGGCATCTCATCTTGGGTGCAAGTTCATCAATGTTTGGGGTCAGGCTCTGAGCTGAGGAGACCCTCAGGATTGAGTGAAGGTGTGCGTGCAATATACCGGCGGGCCAGATCTAATAGTGATTAGAAATTATCCTGCGGGCTGAAATTAAATCCACCACAGGCCGGTTTGACCACAGTTTGACATGTATGCCTTAAATGGTATTATCAATTAATGTTTTTTTTCTCTTTTTCTTTCTTTTTTCCTGATTTGTGTATTGTTATGCAGTTATTTTATGTATCTATACAGTTTATTTTGTTATGTATGCCTTGTAATCAAATAATTTCATAAAATGCTAATAATAAAAAAAAAAAAAAGGAATTACATCCTCATGCTATTGATTATGTTGGTCTTATTTAAAACTAGATTTTGGGTTGAGAGAAAAAAAGAAATACTCAAATTGATGACGACACCAGGGTTGCAGTCGAATAGTCCATTTAGCTTAGGAACCTTGCTAACGGAGTGAAATGACCCGGAAGTACCTCAGTGGCAGCCATGATAAGTGCCGTTCCAATTCTCTAGATCAGGGGTGCCCAATACGTCCATCCTGATCGACCGGTCGATCGCATGGCATTTAAAAAAATAAAGAAAAGAAAAGAAAAATACTATGGCGTTTGCCACTTGATTGCCGAACAGGTAAGCCATTCTGAGATCTCATATTTTCTAACACGCAGTTCACCACGCATGCACGGTCAATCGCGCCAGCTGCAAATCACCGGCGAGCTGATTACCTATTAGCCTTCCAATGTATACAATTCTACTAAAGAAAGGGTATAAGGGGGGCCTCACCTCCTCATCTGAAGCGCAAATGCGGCACAATAAGTGTAAGCGCGCCACAGTTTCTCCGCCGCTTCGAGGTTCCGGTGCTCGCAGTCCACTAGCACCCCTGCTCTAGATGATAGGAAAGTAGGTTTCAAACTTCCTTTATAACCTCATTTAGCTTAGGAACCACTGGACCTCCCTTTACGAAAGGAGAGGAGAAAATGCTGCCCCACAATGCCTTGCGGCCGCGGCATTTGCCGTCACACAACATTCGGCCGTTCACGGAAACAACCGATTATGACCGAGAAATGATATCATGAAAGTTACGGTGCTTATTAAGCTTTTTAAAATGTATGTGGTAAGTTGCCAAAGTGCTTTGTTTTGAACGTTGATCAGTATTATAATCAAAAAGAGAAATATGAACGTTCGTTTTTACTGAAATGATCAAATAAAGTCAACATTTCACAGTCTTTACTGAGCTGTGTGGGGTTTGTTCAACTTTGAAAAGATGTTTGAATGGTGATATACACAGTGATAGATGTTAAGGACTAACGTTTATAATAAATACATTTGTATTGATTTTAAGATCTTTTCATACAATCATACGTATTGGGATCATTTGTATTAATGTGGACCGGAGGGAGAGGGTGACGAGCATAAGTTTCACTTTCCTTTTTTATTTCAATTCCAACTTTGGTCATGAAGAATATGTTTCTCTGTTGTCCCCGTTCTTAAAGCATAAAGCAACAGCATCAGAGCACGGTGCAGAGTCTCTAGATGAGTTTACAGTAGTCCCTCGTTCTTATTAAACATCCATGTTGTAGTCCGCTGTATAGAAAACTGTAGTTTCCATAGTTTCCCCACAGCAGCAGGCGCACATTTATGACCTCCGCTGGCGCATCATAAACACGTCGGATAGTGGAAGTGCAGTCGGATTCTCTAAAGTACCGCAGTCTCTTCTCCTAAGTCCTTTTGAATTATCCTATCCACTATCCCTTAACCCTGTGATGTTTCACACAGAGGTCAAGGAATAGACGCAGGGGCGGATCTACCGGGGTGGCATGGGGAGGTAACTGCCACCCTAAAAAATAGCCTTGCCACCCCAGCTGCCACCCCAGCTGCCACCCCAGTTGGCAGCTTTGTTTTGAAAGAAAAGTTGTGGCTCATCGGACATTTATGAGAGAAAATCCCTAATGTCCGAGTGCAAGTGAATGCAGCACAAGACGCGAGTCTTGTAACCCCTCCCCCGGCCCTGGCGTGAGCTTGGGAATATGATTGGCGGCGATTTCATTTGAACCGGACAGCGCAAAAACGAGAAGCATTTGGACCTAAGTAGACGGAAGGAATGAGGTATTTGCGGTCTACAATGACAGAGAAGAGACTGTCAAGTGTGGCTGTACTCAGCATTGAATCAAAACGCACTAAAGCTGTAGATCTTAATAAGTTTGTGAGGCGTTTTGCTGAACAAAATGGTAATTCAGCTGTAATAGGCACTTGATGCTCTGTTCACGGATGAGCATAAAAAACTGTTGAGATGACCTTGTATGTGTGTATATATTTTTTTTCTTCAGTTTCAAGTCCTGAGAAAGTCAAATAAGAAGGTGTGTAAAACTACACTGCCCAGCCAAAAAAAAGTAACCACTTTGATTTAACTAGGCCAGTAAGTAAGGACTTTCCACTGGATAATAACTGCAGCGATGTATATGTTTTAGCTTAATACACGTTTTTTAACCCTAACTGATGCAGTTAGTCACTTCTTTAATGTTTGTTCTTTCTGATGTAAAGTCCAGGTTGTAACTGTTTGCAGTAAAGTTGTGGGGCGCTGAACTGTTCCTTTGAATCTTTTGAATTTTGATACATGATAGTAGTTACTTTATCTTTAAAACACTGAGTAAGTGCATTGAACAAATCAATGACTAGATGTGTCAGAACTTTCTCCAATTAAACAAAGACAAAACTGAGGTAATGGTTTTTGGAGCCAAGGCAGAACGTATAAAAGTTAGCGCTGAGCTTCAGTCTGCGCAACCCTGTCTCCTAAAAATGACGTTCCCACAGAACTAAACTGCATTCTCAATTACGTTTAGCTAGAAACATGTTTTCTCCCACGTTACGTTTGTTATGAACGTATCTTAAATACGTTTATTTTCTACATATCTTTGCCATTTATTGTCTTGTTTATAATAATGATAATAGCCATTTATAAATATCATTTGAGAGCACACATTTGAAATCGAGAATCGGGCTCGATATATGGTTAAATTAAAATCAGTAGGCGAGGCTGTAATTTCGCCAGCTGTTACTCTCATGAGCGAGGCAGAAAATAATAGCTTTAACATGCCGAAAAGCTGCTGTGTCGTTTATTGCACCTCAAACATTAAAACAAATCCAGAGTTATGTGTTTCTGTACTTCCTCTAAAGCTGGCTACACACCAACCCGATTTTGGGAGTCAGAGGCCGTCAGAGGCAGTCGGGCATTCGCGGCGCCCTACTCAGGTTGGTGTGTCCCGCACCGTCGTGTCTTTACGGCACCTTTTCACACCTCCGAGAAAGTCGGCCCAAGCAATCACTCTGATTGGCTGTTCACACTACCGCTGCCTGCTGGTAAGGACAGTTATTGCCACTCGTCGACTGAAGTATTTGCGGTGTGTTCGTAGGCGGGCGGCGTAGCGGGCGGCGTAGAGGGCGGCGTAGTGGGCGGCGTAGCGGACGCAGGCGACGTAGCTGACGTAAAAGTCGGGACGCCTTCGGTACGCGTTCTTTGGTCTCAGGTGGGTGTGTAGCGGCCTTTAGAAGAAAGGACAGTAACAGAAAATCTCTGTGGCTTCAGGCTTGATCGCCGTTTAAATGACAGCGTTTGTTCCCCAAAAGTGGGCGGGGCTGTAAAGTGACGTATATTTTACTCTCATCTATTATTCAAAACCATTTTATTTATTCTAACGTAAATTACATGCCAGTGTTTTATCTTTTTATTTAGCGATTTGTTTTTGCATATTTAACTGGGAATGTTTTCATGTTCGCTGATTGGATGTTTTAGCCGCAATGCACGTTGGGATGTGGTGTTAATGCGATATGATATCCGAAAAAACATTCAGAGTTTAGGATGGCCGAAGACACTACACTACCCATAATCCCCAGCTAGGGACTACAGTACCGGTGACAAACCCCGTGATTAATCTTCAAGCTCTGGGATTGGATGTTGGAGTGGCAGTGCGCCAAGGTTACCCCGCAGAACTACACATGCTGGCTATTGTGTTTCGCAACATGTTCTCTTTGGCACGTCTCTACTGGGAATTGTAGTTTTAAAAGACGTTTTCGTTTTTCCCAAAATTAGAAGTTGACAGTATTAAACTGTGTACAGCCCTGGAAGTTTAGGCGATAGGAAACAAATTGGTGTGTACAAATTTAAAACATGTAAGTACTAAATGGGTGAAAATCGCTTGTATCCATAATGGGCAGCATTACCCACATGCCAGCTCATTGTTACTTTGTAATTCTACTCCACTACAATTCAGAGGTTAACCTGGTATTTTTACTCCACTACATTTATTTTAGTTGCTTTGCAGATTCTGATTAATGATGTGAAATATAAACAACCCTTAAATCAGACTTTAGTTACACCTGAGTAATATTCAGGGAAGGTGATTGTCAAGTGCCAACAATCAGGAGAGATATTTGGTAGTTGGTGCTAGAGAAGACTAAACATTTATCTGCAGATCTCTATAAAGCATATTCATTACTCGTTATTCTCTACTAATAGTTAATTAAAAACTGTATATAATGGCTATTTTGCACATCCCTTTCAAGATTTCAAGATGTTCTAAGGTTTATTGACATATCATATACACAACTACGGTGAAGTTATGCAATGAATGAAAAACTTGGGTCACAGGTTCCTCAACAGTGCATTACAAGACATCTATCGATATCTGTGTACCTCCACCATTAAACTGTCAAATTCTGCACATTTCTTATGCTATTTACATACATAAGAGTATAATTCATATGTATAATATCAGTTAAAATAAGTGCTTCAACATAGTTAACATTGCAGGAAAGCAATATATTAGACGTTAAGTACTTTGTCAGGCTTAATATTTATCTGTAGATACCCCCAAAGCTTTTTTCTTATTCAAAAGAAGACCTTAACCTAAAGTATTCTTTAATGTGTTAATAAAGGTTAATTAGTTTGTCTGTTTTGCACATCCTCCTATTAATATCTTTATACATCCGGCACTAAACTGTTTTATTGGAGAGATCACTTTCAGTATCTTCTTGATTTTTTATGTTCTATATTTCTATCATTGACCTTCTACTTTCCGCCTATGAAAGTATGTACTCTTAATACGCTTTAACCAGTAGGTGTCCCTTTCTATCAGCTGTGCACCGTTATGGTGTAAATATAACCTATCTACCAATTGGATCAAATATAAAAGTCAGCCGAATTAGTATTGATACTGCAAGGAAACGCATTTTGTGAAAAGAAATGTAAGATGTTGTTTAATTGTTGATATATTTATGATCCACGTCACATATTCAGTTTCGGCGGCAGTTCTTCCTGTTTGTCCAGAAGTCTTCTCATCAGGGCTCTATAAATAAAGAACTACGGCAGATGTGTAATATTTAATGCAGCCGAACCGTGTATTACAATGCCGTTATGTGATGACCTCCAAAGAGAAAAGCAAGAACACTCGGAATAAAGTATTATTATTTTATTTTTTTAATGTTTTCGGATATCATATCCCAACGTGCATTGCGGCTAAAACATCCAATCAACGAGCTTCAAGCTGAGGATCTTGGGTAATCAGTTCAGGTTTGTGGTGTGTATCGCTCGAAATGTCCCTTATAGGCCTACGTCTGTTTCCGGTGACTTTATTTACGGCTAAAAAGCCCAAGATTATAGAATTAAACGAATAAATAAAAACAAGGATCATTGTGTGTTATTGTTGAGTAAATAACAGTGTGTTATTTAGAAAAGAATAACAAATTAGAAGGAAAAAAAGATTAAAAAAAATACAGATTTCAGTATTCTGAGGCTCTGAGCCCCATTTCTTTTCCTCACAGACGGCAAAAAAAGTCAGACATTATACGATTTAAAATAAAAATAAATAAATAAAAAGATAAAACACTGGCATGTAATTTACGTTAGAATAAATAGAATGGTTTTGAATAATAGATGAGAGTAAAATCTACGTCACTTTACAGCCCCGCCTACTTTTTGGGAAACCAACGCTGTCATTTGAACGGCGATCAAGCCTGAAGCCACAGAGCTCATCTGTTACGGTACGTCCACACAGCAGCGTTAAAAAAATCTTGGAGTGGGCGTATCTGAAGCTTGGGGATTTTTTGCGACCAACAACCAATCACATGAATCGCCCGCCCCCGACATACAAAGCAAAAAAGCCCGAAGTAAACTGGATATAAACTCCCCAAACAGGTGAAAACCTACCACTGTCTCTGCCACCTCCCTCCATGCCTGGCTCCTCCGGTTTATATCCCGGTAGGTAAATAGGGACTGGTCATAAAGCACCGGGTGATTCCCTACCGCTATAATTAATTTCTCCTCCATTTTTTGGAATATGAGGAAATGACCTGCGGTATGTCTCTCCCAGCATACACGCGGTTTGATTGGCTGATGCTTCCACCTCAGCTTCAAAAGTTGAACATTGCTCAACTTTTGAAGCCTGAGATGCCTGGAAATCTCCGCTTTGCTTCCCACAATGCAGTTCGGCGAAAAGTGAGGCAAAGTGACGTCACCCCATTCAAAGTGAATGGGCAGAAGCGTTGGAAGATTGTTTTAACGCTGCTGTGTGGATGGGCCGTTACTGTCCTTTCTTCTTAGAGGAAGTACAGAAACACGTAACTCTGGATTTGTTTTAAAGGACAGGTGTCATGGCCATTTCCACTGATCATAATTATATTGTTGAGGTATACTAATATAGATTTATACTGTGCAATTTTCCAAACTCACATTGGTTTCGCATACAGCATCTCTGTAAAGTATGTGTATTCAGCAGTATTCACTCTCTCCACTAAACGGCTCGTTGGAGCTCTTGCCCCCCCCTCCCTGTGAGCCTAGTGTGCTCCGATTGGTCAGCTCGGCCACTCTGTTCTGATTAGTCAACCACCAGAGAGGCTCAGCCCATGTCTAACAGTGCTTTTTTCGGCTCGCTCTCAGAACATCAGTCTTATAATGGCCTCGGTACAGCCGTATATTTTATACGCTAACTAACCGAACTGTACCTACAACTGTTGTTATAGAAGAGTAAGTTATTTTTACCTGTAATAAACTACTACTGTTTGATGAGAAATCAAATCATGGTTTGATATATATGAATGATATGTTATAGGAGCAAATAATTCAGGGAAGAAAGGATAGGCCTACTAAGTATTTCCATCAAACTTTATTTTTAGAAATGTACAAAATGAACATGCGTAAATATACATATATACACTGTATATCATCCATTCCTCCCCTTATAGGCGTTTTCGGCATCTTGCCAATCGCAGCTTTGTAAGCGGCTGCCGGGGCTTTTTAGGACGAGGCATCAGAGTGGGTCATCCCGTGTGTGTGTTGTCCGCCAGATACGCCAGGAGTTTCCTGATCTGGCTGGACGAAATCAAATGCAAATCACAAAATATTAGAGAAACTTAGTTGTTCGTTAGTAGTAGTTGTGGTAGTAGTGTGTATCTATCTAATCTATCTATCTATCTAATCAACACAGTTAGCTTGCCAGCTAATATGCTAACCTCCGTTTGCTAGTTGTTCAGTGTAATATGCTATAGGCTACTATACTATACTATACTATGAACAACAGATAGCTCGGTAGCATACACGCTAGGAACGCCAGCTATAATGTAATTACGTTTCCCGACTGACCGTACGGTAAATCACCCGGAGTATACTGTCTGAGTATTTCGTGTGTGAATGCAAACATTCTCCTGCTATGAGATACATGTATGTAAGGCCATCTGCTGATATTAGAGTTGATATATGGAAACGCTAGCAACTTAGTTAGCACAGTTAGCACTGTGTCAATGGCTTAGCAGTCCGACACACGTTTACACATTTAAACAGTCGTGGTAGATACCTTGTTTGATAAATACACAAATAACAATGCAAACTTACAGGTTGTGTACCCGAATCTTCCCCTGCTCTAAACGGTCCAAACAAACTAGGAATAGCATCGTCCTTCAGTTTCAAATGCTGTGCATATCCGGCCTCAAACTGGGCAATGTTTTGGAAGCTTTCGTCTGTGAAATGCCGCGCACACAGTAACGTTCTTCGAACCTCTGAAGGAACAGTGTTAAAAAGACATTTCAACCACTGACTTCGTCGTGGTTCTTCCGTCGGTAGGACAAACAGCTCAGATTTCTCCTCACATTTCAGGAAACAGGTCCTTGGCATTGGCATGACTGGATCGATTGTGAACTGAACCAGAGCTTCCAACAGTAAATGTTAGGCTGGCAGAGGGTGCGGCCAGCGCCGCTGGGTGTGGCCATAGCTCTTCCGGATTGGTCCATTTTGTTCCGGGTACTGCATGACATCATGCCGTACCCGGAAGAATCAAATGGACAATGACGTATGTCCAACGAGGCGTTTTGGGGAGGTATTTTCTGTGTTAGAGTTTTACTCGCTACAGGGTGTACTTTGAGGGTTTTGACTCTGCACACCGTTTACATGCATAAAAACCTTCATAACACACAAGGGGACGGGTAATAACCGGAAAAGCATGACACCTCTCTTTTAATGTTTGAGGTGCAATAAACGACACAGCAGCTTTTTGGCATGTTAAAACTATTATTTTCTGCCTCGCTCATGAGAGTAACAGCTGGCGAAATTACAGCCTCGTCTACTGATTTTAATTTAACCATATATCGAGCCCGATTCTCGATTTCAAATGTGTGCTCTCAAATGATATTTATAAATGACTATTATCATTATTATAAGCAAGACAATAAATGGCAAAGATATGTAGAAAATAAACGTATTTGAGATACGTTCATAACAAACGTAACGTGGGAGAAAACATGTTTCTAGAAGATATGTAGAAAATAAACGTATTTGAGATACGTTCATAACAAACGTAACGTGGGAGAAAATAAGTTTCTAGCTAAACGTAATTGAGAATGCAGTTTAGTTCTGTGGGAACGTCATTTTTAGGAGACAGGGTTGGTCTGCAATGTTCAAAACAACAGATAAAGCCAGAAATCTAGGTGTAGTCATGGACTCTGACCTGAGTTTCAACAGTCACATTAAAACAATTACTAAATCAGCCTACTATCACCTAAAGAACATATCTAGGATTAAAAGACTAATGTCACAGCAGGATTTAAAAACACTTGTCCATGCTTTTATCTTCAGTAGACTGGACTACTGTAATGGTGTCTTTACAGGTCTCACTAAAAAATCTATTAGAAAGCTGCAGCTAATTCAGAACGCTGCTGCTCGAGTCCTCACTGACACTAAGAAAGTGGATCACATCACTCCTGTTCTGAAGTCTTTACACTGGTTCCTCACTGACACTAAGAAAGTGGATCACATCACTCCTGTTCTGAAGTCTTTACACTGGTTCCTCACTAACACTAAGAAAGTGGATCACATCACTCCTGTTCTGAAGTCTTTACAC